>PVJN01011044.1:0-40353 GCA_004026805.1 Lasiurus borealis
TCACTTTGACATCTAATTTGTCAGATATAAGTATTGCAACCCCAGCTTTTTTTCCATTTCCATTTGCCTGAAATACCATTTTCCATCCTTTCACCCTCAATCTGTGTGCATCTCTTTTCCTGAGGTGGGTTTCTTGCAGACAGCAGATATATGGATCATGTTTTCTTATCCAATCGGTTACCCTATGTCTTTTGATTGGTGCATTTAATCAGTTTACATTTAAAGTTATTATTGATAAGTACTTATCTGTTGCCATTTTTAGTCCTTACCCCCGAGCTCCTTCTTCGCTTTCTCTTTCTTTTTATTACAGCAGACCCTTTAACATTTCTTGCATTGATGGTTTGGTGGTAATATATTCCCTTAGTCCATTTTTGTCTGTGAAGCTTTTGATTTCACCTTCAATTTTGAATGAGAGTCTTGCAGGATACAGTATTTTTGGATTCAGACCCTTCCTTTGCATGACTTTGTATATTTCATTCCATTCCCTTCTAGCTGATGAGTTTCTGTTGAGAAGTCAGTAGCTAGTCTTATGGGAGTTCCTTTGTAGGTAACTTTCTGTTTCTCTCTGGCTGCTTTTAAGATTCTTACTTTGTCGTTGGTGTTTGCCAATTTAATTATAATGTGCCTTGGTGTCGGTTTGTTGGGGTTCATTTTGCTTGTGACTCTGTGAGCTTCTTGGATTTGTGTGGATTTTTTCTTTTCTATACTGGGGAAATTTTCTGTCATTATTTCTTCAAACATGTTCTCTAATCCTTGTTCAGTTTCCACTCTTTCTGGAACCCCATTATACGGATGTTGTTTTACAGTCCTGATTTTTAAACAGTCAGTGCTTCTTTGCTTCTTACACTTCTTTATTTGTGTTTTCACAAGAGTCAATTTGTGATTCATCCTCTGGGTGGCAGTGTTTCTGGATTGATCTCTGGGTCTATAGGTCCTCTCTAGTGAGTGTTTAGATTTTGTTTTTCTTTGGGCACTTAATACTTGTTTGGGAGAATGGGCTGCTACAAAGCTGGTTCTCTGATAGTTACTCCCAGGTTTCACAAAAACAACTTTCCCCTGCAATCTCTTAGAGTGTCCCCAATTGGGTGATCTTGTGTTTTGGACTTAGTAATCAAAAGGTAGGATTTATAGACAAAAAGAGGAGAGAAAGAAAAAAAGAGAGAGGGAGAAAAAAAAGCCAGAGTAAGTACATGAACTCTGGCACTGCGGCACAAGTCTGTGCAACCTTTTCCCCCTTGGATCTAAGCAGCCCGCACACTTAAAAATTTTAGACTGCCCTTTTGCACCTAGTTCATCTATGTGTTGCCTTTTAGTTTTTTTTCTGTTAGCAGCCCTGAGGATCCCCTTCCACATTCATAGATCATACCAGCCCCAATAGCAAGGCCACAGACTTTTCTGGGCTCCAACTTTCCTGGGTCATCCAGCTCCCACCACACAGGTTTCTCTCTCCTACCTGGACCACAGACCTCACCTTATTCTAAGAGAAATATGACCTTTTCATGAGTAGGTACAGAACTCCTCTGAATCCTCATGCTCATGCCACTTGGGGACAAGTGTTCCTGGGTTCACAGCTGTTTGCAGGGTGCTGTTGTTATATATTCCTGGGATTTTCAGACTTCCTACAACATCCACTCTCCCCTTCAAGATGGCAAGGTCTCAACATCAGAGCTGGTGGCTCTGGGAGGGATCCTAGCAGCAGTGGAGATTGCCTGGTCATGAAAACCCTGTCTGGCAATCCTCCACAATCCCCAACTCACAAGCACTCCCCGTGGGACCACATACTCTCTCTTCATTCTCTCACTCACACACTATCTTGCAGTCTTCCTTCCCGAAACTGGCAACTTTTCTTTTAAAAAATATGGTTTTATTGATATTTAAAAATTAAATTATTGTGGGATATATTGGTTAATATGATCATATTATTTTCAGGTGTAAGTTTCTGTGTTACAACATCTGTATATTGTATCGTGTGCCCAACAACCAAAGTCAAATTTGCTATCATCACCATATATTAGCACCCTTTTACTCCCATGCTTTTCCCTCTGGCAACCCCCACAATGTTGTTCGTGTTCACAAGTTTCAGTTTTATATAACACACTAGAGGCCTGATGCATGAAATTCGTGCATGGGTAGGGTCCCTAGACCTGGCCAGCGACTAGGGCTGATTGGAGCCTTTCAGCTGCTAGCCAGGGCCTTACTTCATTCCATGCTACCCCTGGTGGTCAGTGCACATCATAGGCAGTGGTCAAACCCCTTGTCTCCCAATCAAACACCCAAGGGGACAATTTGTATATTAGGCTTTTATATATGAATATATATATGAGTGAAATCATATGGTACTTGGCTTTTTCTGACTTACTTCAATTAACATCATGTTCTCAAGGTCCATCCATGTTGTTGTAAATGGTGCTATTTTATCCTTTCTTATGGCTGAGTAGTATTCCATTGTGTGTAAGTACCATATTTAATTTCTTTATCCAGTCCTCTATCATCACAGGACACTTTGGTTGTTTCCCATGTTTGGGCCACCATGAATAATGCTGCAAATAACGTAGAGGTGCATATATTTTTGCAAATATAAGATATTAAGTGTTCCAGGTATATACCCAGGAAAGGAATTATAGCTCTATTCTTAATTTTTTGAAGAATCACCAGACTTTTTTCCATAATGGTTGGACTAGTCTACATTTCCACCAGCAGATAATGAGGGTTTCCTTTTTCCTCACAACCTCTCCAATAGTTGTTATTATCTTGTTGATAATAATAACTCTAACAGGTGTGAGATGGTATCTCATGGTTGTTTTTATTTGCATTTCCCTAATTGCTAATGAGACTGAACATCTTTTCATATATCTATTGACAGTTTGTATGTCTTCTTGGGAGAGTTGTATTTTCAAGCCGTCTGCCCAGTTTTTGATTGGGTTGTTTGTTAGTTGTTTGTTTGATTGAGTTCTTTATATCTTTTGGAAATTAAACCTTTTTCAGAACCTCTGTTTGCAAATATCATCTCCCATCTTGCTGGCTACCTGTTTGATTTGTTGTCAGTTCCTTTGTGCAGAGATTTTTTCATTTGATAGAGTACCAATCACTTAATTTTGCATCTATTTCCCTGGCTTTTAGGGTAAAGTTCATAAAATGTTCTATATGACCAAGGTCTATAATTTTGGAACCTATAATTTATTCTATGTTACTTATTGTTTCAGGTCTTAAGTCTTTGATCCATTTTGAATTAAATTTTGTACATGGGAACAACCTATAATTCAGTTTCATTCATTTACATGTGACTTTCCAGTTTCCCCAGCACCATTTATAGAAGAGACTGTCTTTACTCAATTGTGTGTTTCTGGATTCTTTGTTGAAATTTATCTGCCCATATTCAAGTGATTTTATAGCTGGGCTCTCTATTCTGGTCCATTGATCTGTTTCTGCCAGTACCATGCTGTTTTGATTATCATAGCTTTGTAGTATAATTTTAAGTCAGGGAGCATGATATCTTCAGCTTCATTCTTTTAGCTCAGTATTGCTTTGATTATGTGGGGTCTTTTGTGGTTCCATACAAATCTGATTATTTCTCATTGTATTTCTTAAAAAAGTGACTTTGGGATTTTGATGAGGATTGCATAAAATCTGTATATTTCTTTGGGTAATATGGCTATTTTAACTATGTTGATTCTTTTAATCCATCAACAAAGGTTATTTTTCCTTTTTTGTGTTTTCTTCAATCTCTTTTAAAAATACTTTGTAATTTTCAGTGTTTTGGACTTTCACAATCTTTATTAAGTTTATACCTAAGTATTTTATTCTTTTGATTGCAGTTGCAAAAGGACTTGTTTTTTTTTTTCCATTTCTTCTTCTGAAATTTTGGTGTTAGTATACAGGAAGGCAATGGATTTTTGCACACTGATTTTGTATCCTGTAACTTGACTGCATTTGTTTATTATTTCTAATAGTTCTTTGGTAGAGCCATTAGGGTTTTCTATATACAGAATTATGTAATTCACAAAAAGTGACAGTTTTGCTTCTTCCTTCCCTATTTGGATGCCTTTTATTTCCTTATTTTGTCTTATTGCTCTGGCTAGAATTTCCAGCACTATATTGAATAAAAGTAGTGAGAGTGGATACCCTTGCCCTGTTCTTGATATTAGAGGAAAATATTTCAGTTTTTTACCATTGAGGATATTAGCTGAGGGTTTATACTAGACTAGAGGCCCAGTACATGAAATTCATGCATGAGGGGGTGTTACTCAGCCCACCCTGCACCCTCTTGCAATCTGGGACCACTGTCTCCTAATCACTCACCTGCTTGCCTGCCTGATCCCCCTTAACCACCAGCTGCCTGCCTGATTGCCCCTAGCCCCTCTGCCTGCCTGCCTCCCTGCCTGATCACTCCTAACTGCTTGCCTGCCTGCCTTATCGCCCCTAACCACCTCTGCCTCAGCCCCTGCTGCTGCGGCTTTGTCCAGATTATTCAGATGTCCAGTCTAATTAGCATTTATTATTATAGATGGTTTATTTATTTTTTAGTGAAAGAAAGGAAAGGGAAAGATAGAGAAATATTGATTGACTGCCTTCTGAACACCGTGTACTGGGGATCAAGCCTGTAACCTGGGCCAGTGGTCCTGACCACAATAGGACAGGTGACCTTTGAGTGCATGAGACTATGCTCAACCAACTGAGCCACTCCTATCATGTCCCTGGCAACTTTTCAATGACATCCTCTTCACATTACAAGGGGATAATTCCTTAACATCCATTTAGCCTCAGCTCAGACATGGATCAAAGAGAGATTTCAGAATCCCTTCTATGCTGAGAATGAGTAAATGTGCCCATCTTTGAAGCTCTTCCCCCAGAGCATTTACTACTACATATCAATTCTCTTCAGATCATATGTTTATTTTTCTATTAGCCTGTGAATTATGTGTAGGAGAAAATCATATTCCATTCATCTTTATATTCAGCACTGGTATACTACTAATTAAAAACTTAGTTGAATTTAACTGCTTTGTCATTTTGCAGAAGAAAACATTGAGACTTAAAATGAATAAAGATCAGACCTTATTAGAATAGACCTCCATGTACTGACAATTATAATAACACTAGAATTAATCACTTGGCTACTAATGCATTAGGATCAAGTGCTATTACCCAGCAAATGCCAAGTTTTTTTTTTCTTTGCTTTTGTGATAAATGGTATAGAATGACTAAATCCTTATAATTTTAGAACAAGAAGTTACACAGGAATTTTCCAATTGTACACCTCCATCATGATTTTTAAAAATTACATCAATGATTAATAATGTATTTTAGGGTGAAAAAATTTTCCTCTTTGATAGTGTCATATCCAAATATTACATTTGTTTATTTTTTAAAGAGTAATTGATTGAGGTAAAATTCATACAACATAAAATTAACCACTTTAAAGTAAAAAATTCAGGGACATTTAATATGTTCACAATAATTGTGACCATCCCCTCTATATAGTTTCAAAACATTTCCAAAGTAAAACACTTATCCATTAAGTAGTTGCCCAACTTCCTCATTCCTCCCAGCCTCTGAAAACTACCAATCTTTATTCTACCTCTATGAATTTATATATTCTTGATATTTTATGTAAATTTAAAATGTGATCTTGTGTATCTGACTTCTTTCATTGAGCATAATGGTTTCATAGTATATAATTCACATTGTAGCATGGATCAGTAGTTTGTTCCTTTTTATATAAAACAATATTGTATTTTAGTTGTATGTACATAACAGATTTTATTTATCCACTCATCTGGTGATGAATATTTGCTTTGTTTCCACTTTTTGGCTGCTGTGAATAATACTGCTATTAAACATGCATGTGTGTATACATGTTTGAGTCTCTGTTTTAAATTCCTTTAGTATATACCTAGGGTTAAATAAAATGCTCATACAGTGATGATATTTAACATTCTGAGGAGCCTCAAAACAGTTTTCAAAAGAGCTTGGCCATTTTACATTTATAACAGCAATGGGTAGGAGTTTTGATTAATCCAAATCTCACGACATGTTTATTTTACTTACTATGACATAATAGCAAGAATGTGAAGTGATATCTCTATATTGTTTTGATTTGCATTTCCCTGAAGACTAATGATGTTGAATATCTTTTGCTAATTTTCTTTTTGGCCATTGCCTTCTTCTTCAAAAATGTGTCTTTTTAAGTTTTTAGTCCATTTATAATTAGATGATTTATCTTTTTCCTTGTGATTTGTAAGAATTTTCTGTATTCTAGATATAGACTTTCATCAGATATGATTTGCAAATAATTCCTCTCATTATATGTTGTTTACTTGAAAATATTTTTGATGCACAAAAGTTTCTAATTTGATTGTCTAATTTATGTGTGGTGTTTTTGTTGGTGCTGTTGTTGTTAATGCATTTGGTGTCATATCTGACAACATTACCAAATCCAAGATAATGATGATTTACCCTCTGTTTCTTCTAAAAGATTTATGGTTTTGAGTTAATTTCATATTTGGATGAGGTATAACTTAATTCTTTTGCATGTTATTATCCAGTTGTCTGAGAACTATGTGTTAAAAACATTGTTCTTTCCCCAATGAATGATTCTGGCATACATTTTGAGAATTAGTTCACCATGACTATATGAGTTTATTTCTGGACCTTTAGTTCTATTTCATTCATCTTATACACTGAGTGGCCAGGTTACAGTATTATGATCTCTGAACGCATAAAAATCTGGCCAGTCAGGCCCGGTGCATGAATTTGTGCATGGGTGGGGTCTGGCTATGGGGAGGGGAAATGGGTGGATGGCTGGCCTGCCTGCTGGTTGAACTCCTGGTTGAGAGGATAACTTGAATATTAGCCTTTTATTATAGAGGGTATGCACCGAGTGGCCAGATTATTATGCATTCAGAGATCATAATAATTTGACCACTCAGTGTATGTCTGTCCTTATGCTATTAAGAATAGCATTGGAAGGAGAAAATGGAAGCAAAGTAGACAGATGCGTCTAGAGCTTTGTCGCTGGGCAGAGGGAGAGAGAGCGGCTGAGAGTCTCACTGAGAGTGTTTGTTGGCAAGTTAAGAGTCAGTTATCCTCCAGGAGAAGGTGGGGGACTGCTGGACGGGGCTCTCCTGGCCAGGCAGCCTCACTGCCATGGTGATTTTGTCTGCGGAGCCACCAGCACGAACACTGAGACCATGTCATCTTCTAGAGGGAGGTGGATGTCTGCAGCAGTCTGAAGCCTGCAGCTGGGGCATCCATCGAGCAGCCAGGGACCCGGGGACCCAGAACCCCGCTCTCCAATCGGCACAGACACACAGCGGAATAAGAGATCCACAGAGCACATGGAAAGGTCAGATTTCGCCTGGGATAAGAGGGAGGTGGATGTCTACAGAGGTCTGAAAGCTGTGGCTGGCAGAGGCACCCACTGAACAGCCGGGGACCCAGAGTGCAGCTCTCCAGTCGGCGCAGACTAGCGGGCGGTGGATTCGAAGATCCAAATGGCACACAGAAAGGTCGGATATTGCCTGGAAAAGGGTGAGGTCACCTACCCCCACAGGGCAGAGACAAGCACACTGTGAGAACCTGCCTGCGGGAAAGCTGCCGCTGGAGAGGTCCACAGAGGTGGACAGGGCGTATTCCCTAAGTGTGGAGGCAAACTCTCTGAGCTGTTGACAGAGGGGAGCTCTGGAAAACGACTCGTTTTTATCTGGGGCAGAGGGACAGCCTGGGAGTTATTACAGTGTCCCGGCTGGAAAATCCCCACAAACTGGCTTTGAGAACCACAGAGTAGCAGAATCTGAGCACACCCTAGAGAGGTCCTGTGTTTTGTCTCAGAGATCAGTTCCGAACCACTCCCACCCAGTGGATGACACACAAATTGACTCTCGCATAACCACAAAAGAATAAAGAGATTAAAACACCAAAAGGGGAACACAGGGAACTGCAATACCTTCCCTACTGGGAAACAGGAGTGCCAAGCAGAATAATAGTGTAAGGGAATGACCATTCTATTTTTTTTTCCTTTTTTCTTTTTAAAAAAAATTTTTTAAATTTATTTTTCATTTGTATATATTTTAATTAAAATAATATTTTTTTCTTTCCACCTCAATTCATTTTACCATTTTAATTATTACATTTTTGTTTTAAATTAGTATTATTAATTACTACTAGTACTTTACCTTTTGGGAAAAAAACAAGTGTCATTTTGTTTTCTCTTTATTTTGGGATTAGAGTTCTACATTCAATTTTCATCTTTCCTTTAGCATAATTTTACTCCAATTCAACTCTACCTTTATGCCAACACTTTCCTCCTAACTTTCCCCATTTTGTTGTCTTGGTTCTCTAACCCTTTTCCAACTTTAGTTTCCCCCTAGTCTTTCTCTTTACCCAGTTAAAATTTCACCCAATTTATATATCTAATTTCAAATCCCCTACTACAAGTCCATACAAACCTCTCTCTTCTTGTCTTCACTAACCAAAAAGTTGTTTTTTCTCTATGTCCTTTTGTTGCTATTTGCCTAATAAGTGATTATATCGATTTTTTGAAATTTTTAGTGAGATTGTTTTAGTTTATTCTACTTGTATTATTTTGCTTTTTGCTTGCTTTGTTTTTTACCTCTCTTTTCCCTCACCTACTTCAATACCAGTTGCTACTTGCAGTTTGTATTAATCTCTAGGTACTGGTTGCTGGCATTTATTGGGATTAGTGACTGTTCTATTGGAGTTTTCTCCAGGCATCTATAGTTTGTTCCCCTTTTCTCTCTTATATCTTATACTATTTCTTTTCTCTCTGACTTTTTTCTCTTCCTCTTTTCTTCTCCTTCTTCTGCCTTTTATTTTCTTATTTTATTTTATTTTTTTGTTCATTTTTTTTTCTATTCTTGCTCTCCCAATTTGATTTTGGCATTTATTTCTTTTCTTTTTCCCCTCATTTTCCTCTTATTTCTCTATTTACCCCTAATTTGTCTTTCATTGGTAGTCACCTTATTTGTGATTATTAACATCTTGAATACATTTCTACGCAGGGCCTTGTGTGCTGTACCTGGTCATGTTGTACTTTGTGCATTTCAATAAACGTAGGAGAGAGAACTACATAACCAGACACCTGGAGAAGAAAGACCATGGGCAGAAAAAGAAACAGCCCACACAAAACAGAAAGGCAGGTATCACCAGAAAAAGGAATTAAACTAAATAGAAGCAGAAATAAGCCTGCCAGAGGAAGAGTTCAGAGAAATGATCATAAGGTGGATGAAAAGAATGGCAGACAAAATTGACAATCTGAGTAAGAGCCTAGAGGAAATGAAGAAGACCCAAGAGGAGATAAGAAGCAGCAAGAAGAAATGCAGAAGAACCTAGAGGAGGTGCAAAATAAGCAAGAAAAAAATGGAAAATGACATCACTGCTATAAAGAACTCAACAGAAAGCATCAAAAGTAGACTAGAAGAAGCAGAGGACTGCATCAGTGAGCTAGAAGACAATGTAGGAAAAAATACCCAAGTACAGCAGCTACTAGAAAAAAAAAGTTAAACAGCAAGAGTAGAGCCTAAGGGAACTTTGGGATAACATGAAACAAAACAACATCCGTATAATTGGGGATCCAGAAAGAGTGGAAACTAAGCAAGGAATAGAGAATGTGTTTAAAGAAATAATGACAGAAAATTTCCCCAATATAGGAAAGAAAAAACCCACACAAATTCAAGAAGCTCACAGAGTCACAAGCAAAATGAACCCCAACAAACCGACACCAAGGCACATTATAATTAAATTGGCAAACACTGACAACAAAGTAAGAATCTTAAAAGCAGCCAGAGAGAAACAGAAATTTACCTTAAAAGGAACCCCCATGAGACTAGCTACTGACTTCTCAACAAAAACTAATCAGGCCAGAAGGGAATGGAATGAAATATACAAAGTCATGCAAAGGAAGGGTCTGAATCCAAGAATACTGTACCCTGCAAGACTCTCAATCAAAATAGAAGGTGAAATCAAAAGCTTCACAGACAAAAATGGACTAAGGGAATATATTACCACCAAACCATCAATGCAAGAAATGTTAAAAGGTGTGCTGTAATAAAAAGAAAGAGGAAGCAAAGAAGGAACTCAGGGGTAAAGACTAAAAATGGCAACAGATAAATACTTATAAATAATAACTTTAAATATAAACGGATTAAATGCTCCAATCAAAGAACATAGGGTAACCCATTGCATAAGAAAACATAATCCATATATCTGCTGTCTGCAAGAAACCCACCTCAGGAAAATAGATGCATACAGATTGAGGATGAAAAGATGGAAGATGGTATTTCAGGCAAATGAAATGAAAAAAAAAAAAGCTGAGGTTGCAATACTTATATCTGACAAATTAGATCTCAAAGTGAAAGACATTAGAAGAGATAAAGAAGAGCACTTCATAATACTAAAGGGAACAATCCAACAAGAAGAAATAACTCTGGTAAACATATATGCACCCAATATAGGAGCACCTAAATACATAAAAAAACTCTCAGAGGATATTACGGGAGAGTTTGACAGCAATACAATCATAGTAGGAGACTTTAATACCCCACTGTCCCCATTGGACAAATCGTCTAAACAAAAAATCAGAAAAGAAAGATCAATCCTAAATGACTCACTAGACAAGATGGAATTAATTGACATCATCAGAACATTTCACCTCAAAGCCACAGAATATATATTCTTCTCCAGTGCACATGGGTCATTTTCAAAGATAGAGCATATGTTGGGTCATAAGAAAAGTATCTTCAAATTCAAGAAGATAGAAGTCATATCAAGTATTTTCTTAGACTACAGTGGCATACAACTGGAAATCAACTATAATAAAAACAATAGAAAGAAATCAAACGCATGGAGACTAAACAGCATGCTATTAAACAATGCCTGGGTAACCAGAGAGATCAAGGAAGAAATAAAAAACATCATGGCAACAAATGACAATGACAACACAACAATACAAAATTATGGGACACAGTGAAAGCAGTCTTGAGAGGGAAGTTCATAGCCCTAAAAGCCTACTGCAAAAAACAGGAAACAATGGTAATAAATTTCCTAAACCTACATCTCAAAGAGCCTGAGCGAGAGTAG
The DNA here is from genome assembly GCA_004026805.1 of Lasiurus borealis. Lineage (NCBI taxonomy): Eukaryota > Metazoa > Chordata > Mammalia > Chiroptera > Vespertilionidae > Lasiurus > Lasiurus borealis. The sequence continues at coordinate 11,098 of PVJN01011044.1, forward strand.
GAAGAAAAGCCCAGTGTACTCAAAAGGAAGGAAATAGTGAAGATCAGAGCAGAGATAAACAACTTGGAGACCAAAGAAACAATTCAAAAGATCAACCAAACAAAGAGCTGGTTATTTGAAAGGATAAACAAGATTGATGGACCTCTAACCAAGCTCACCAAAAGCAAAGAGAGATGAACCAAATAAACAAACTCAGAAATGAAAGAGGAGAAATAATAACAGATACTCTGGAAATACAAAGGATTGTTAAAAAAAATACTATGAACAACTCTATTCCAACAAATTGGAAAACCATCAAGAAATGGACATTTCCCTAGAAAAAGATAACCTTCCAAAACTCAATGAGGAGGAAGCCAAACATATCAATAGTTCAATAACTATCTAAAAAATTGAACAGTCATCAAAAAGCTTCCAGCAAATAAAAGCCTGGGATAAAATGGCTACACAGGAGAGTTTTACCAAACATTTAAGGAAGAATTAAAACCTATCTTCCTCAGACTATTCAAAAACATTCAAGAAGAAGGAATGCTTCCAAACACCTTCTATGAAGCCAGCATCATCTTAATACCAAAACCAGATAAAGACAACACAATGAAAGAGAATTATAGGCCAATATCCCTCATGAACATAGATGCCAAAATCCTCAACAAAATTCTAGCAAATCAGATTCAGCAGTACATCAGAAAGATCATACACCATGACCAAGCAGGATTCATCCCAGGCATGCAGGGATGGTAGAATATCCAAAAATCAATAAATGTGATACATAAATAAATTGAGAGATAAAAATCACATAGTCATATCAATTGATGCAGAAAAAGCATTTGACAAAATTTAACACTATTTCTTGATAAAAACTCTCAGCAAAGTGGGAATTGAAGGAGCATACCTCAACATCATAAAAACCATATATGATAAACCCACAGCTAATATCAAACTCAATGGGCAAACCATTTCCCCAAGAACAGGAACAAGACAGGGATGCCCACTCTCACCTCTCCTGTTCAACATAGTACTAGAAGTATTAGCCATTGGAATTATAAAAGAAGAAGAAATAAAAGGGATCCTTATGAGAAAAGAAGAAGTAAAGCTGTCCTTATTTGAAGATGACATGATATTGTACAAAAAAACCCAAAGGACTCCATTCCAAAACTAATTGACTTAATTAATGAATTTGGCAATGTGTCAGGATACAATGTTAATGTTAAGAAGTCTGTGGCATCTCTATACACTAATAGTGAAATTACAGAAAGAGAAACTGAAAAAGCAATCCCATTTATCAAACCCCCCAAAAAATTAAGATACATAGGAATAAACCAAACTGAAGAGGTAAAAGACCTATATGCAGAAAACTACAGGACACTGAAAAAAGAGATAGTGGAAGATATTAACAGATGGAAGAGCATACCATGCTCATGGATTGGGAGAATCAACATCATTAAAATGTCCATACTACCCAAAGCAATCTACAGATTCAATACACTACCCATTAAAATACCAACGACATATTTCACAGACCTAAAAAGAATTCTTCATAGATCCATCTGGAACAAAAAAAGACCAGAAATATCTACAGTAATACTGAGAAAGAAGAATAAAGTAGGTGGGATCTCAATGCCAGATTTCAAGCTATACTACAAAGCAACTGTTCTCAAAACAGCCTGGTACTGGCACAAGAATAGACATATAGACCAATGGAATAGAATAGAGAACCCAGATATCCACTCAAACCACTATGCTCAACTAATATTTGACAAAGGAGGCATGAACATTCAATGGAGCCAAGATAGCCTCTTCAATAAATAGTGTTGGGAAAACTGGACAGATACATGCAAAATATTGCAACTGGACCACCAACTTACACCAAATACAAAAATAAACTCAAAATGGATACAGGACTTAAACATTAGAAGGGAAACCATAAAAATACTAGAGGAATCCACAGGCAGCACAATCTCAGATATATGCCAAAAGAACTTCTTCACTGATACTGCTCCAAAGGCAATGGAAGCTAAAGAAAAAATAAACATATCGGACTACTTCAAAATAAAAAGCTTTTGCACAGCAAAAGAAACCGTTAACAAAAACACAAGAAAGATCACTGTATGGGAGAACTTATTTGCAAATGTTATCACTGATAAAGGTTTAATCTCCAAAATCTACAGCCAACTTATACAACTTAATAAAAGGAAGATAAACGATCTGATAAAATAAGGGCAATGGACCTAAATAGAACCTTTTTGAAAGATGACAAAAGGAAGGCCAAGAGACACATCAAAACATGTTCAAAGTCATTAATCATCTAAGAGATGCAAATCAAAATGACAATGCAACACCATCTTACACCTGTCAGAATGGCAATCATCAACAAATCAACAAAGGACAAGTGTTGGCCAGTATGCGGAGAAAAAGGAACCCTTGTGCACTATGGTGGGAATGCAGACTGGTGCAGAACAGTATGGAGTTTCCTCAAAAAACTAAAAATGGATCTCCCATTTTGACCCTGTAATTCCACTCTTAGGAATTTATTCTAAGACATTACAAACACCAATCAGAAAGGATTTATGCACCCCTATGTTCATAGCAGCACAATTTACAATAGTTACAATTTGGAAACAGCCTAATTGCCCGTTACCCGATGAGTGGATCAGAAAACTGTGGTACATCTACACAATGGAATTCTATGCTGCCATTAAAAAGAAGGAATTCTTACCATTTGCAGCCACCTGGTTGGAACTGACAAGCCTTATGCTAAGTGAAATAAGGCAGTTAATGAAGGAGAAGCATCACATGATCTCAACTCATTTGTGGATAATAAAGAACATTATAAACTGATGAACAAAAGGATAGATACAGAGACAGTAAAGTTTCAAACAGACTGTGAAATTACAGCAGGAAGATTAAAGTTAGGTGATGTAAATAAGAGGTCAATCAAAGGACTTGTATGCATGCATATAAGCATAACCAATGAACATAGACACTGGGGGTTGGGGTATACCTGGGAGGAGGAGGGCAATGGGGAGATATGTATAAAAATTAATAAAAATAAAAAAAGAATAGCTTTGTAGTAAGTCTTGAAATTTGGAAGTATCATTTCTCTAATTTTGTTCATTTTCAAGATTGTTTTCATTATTTGGCGGCCATTATAATTCTGTAAGAATTGGATAATTATATCTTCTACTTCTGCAAAGTAAATTAACATTGAAATTTTTACAGGAATTCTATCTGTAGGTTGTTTTGAATAATATTGACATGTTAGCAATATTAAGACTTTCAACTCATGAACATGTCCTTGTTTAAGTTTATTTTTAAGTATTTTATTATTTCACATACTATTATAAGTTTTGTCTTTAGATTTTTTACTCTTGGTATATAAACACAACCATTTTTTAGTATTCATCTTATACCCTGCTACTTTACTGAATTTATTTATTAGCTATTAGTTCTAAGTGTGTGTGTGTGTGTGTGTGTGTGTGTGTGTGTGTGTGTGTATTCTTTGTGATTTTTCTACATATAAGATGTGTTCATTAGAAAATAGAGATAATCTTACTTCTTAATTTTCAGTTTGGATTTATTTTATTTATTTTTCTTGCCTAATTACTTTAGCTAAAATTCTATTCCTTTGTTAAACAGCAGTGGAAAAGTCAGATATCATTATCTTGATCTTCGTAGGAGAGTACTAAGTTTTCACTATGATGTTAAATGTAGGTTTTTCATATGGACCTTTTATCATGTTGAGGAATTTTCTTTATATTCCTAGCTTTTTTAATATTGCAATTTATTACATTGATTTATTTTCTCAGGTTGAATGATCTTGCATTATAAGATTAAGTCATTATGCTCATTAATATTTAATTGAATAGCTGTATTTATAGAAATAAGGAATTTTGGTCTATAGTTTTCACTTCTTGTAGTGTCTTTGTCTGGTCTTAGTATTAGGCTAATGCCAGCTTCATATAGTTAGTAAAGAAGTGTTCTCTTTTTTTAATTATTTAGAAGAGTATGAGAAAACTTTGTGGTATGTTTTTGTATGTTTGGTAGAATTTATCAGTGAAGGCATTTGGGTCAGGGCCTTTCTTATTAGGAAAATTTTTATTTCTGATTTAATCTGTTTAATAATTATATGTAGTTTTATATTTTTTCATTTCTTAGTCAGTTTTGCTAGATTATGTGTTTCTAGAAACTTGTCCATTTCATCTATCCAATTTGTTTGCATGTAAATATTCATGGTCTTAAAATTTATTTTATTTTTCCATATTTAGTAGTAATGTCTCCTCTTTCACTTACAATTTTAGTAATTTTAGTGTTCTATCTATTTTTCATAGATATTTTTAAAGAACCAACTTAGGTTTAATTGTATGTGCACTCTAACCTTTATTACTTCCTTCCTTCTGTCTTTAAGTTTAGTTTGCTGTTCTTTTTCTGTTTTCTTCAGGCACAAAGTTAGGTTATTGATGTCAATTATTTGTTTCTTTTTAATATAGGTGTTTATGGCTATATATTTCCCTTTGTACATTGCTTTTATTGTATTCCACAAATATTGGTATATTTTCTTTTCATTTTAATCATAGCAAATTATTTTTACTTTATTTTGTTTTATTCTAGAACCTAATATATATTTTATCAGTGTTTTATATTTTAATTTTCACATATTTCTGAATTTTCCAGGGTGTGTGTGTGTGTGTGTGTGTGTGTGTGTGAGATATAGATTTTCAGTTTCATTCCCTTGTGATTGCTAACATACTTTGTATAATTTAACTTTTTAAAAACATATTAAGACTTGTTTTGGGCCCTATACATGTCCTATCCTGGAGAATGTTTCATATACATTTAGAAGAATGTTTGTTGTGGATATTTTTTATATGTCTTTAGATTAAATTGAGTTACATAGTTGTTCAAGTCCTATGCTTTCTTTTTAATCTTATGCTGGTTATTCTATCAGTTATTGAAAAGCATTAAAATCTCCAAATATTATTTTGGTAATTTCAATTTATTTTATTATTTGTTTTGTGTATGTCTTACAACTTCTTTAGCATGTCTTTTATTCCATTATTGTCCTCCTTTGTTTATTGATTAAAATGTTGTCTCTAAAAATTTGTAATGACATGGCTGAATCCCTTCTGATATATAATTAATTTTGTTGTTCCAAAATTTGTATATTGAAACTTAAATATCAATGACTATATTTGGAGATAGAGCCTTAAGGAGATAATTAAGGTTAAATGAGAACATAAGGGTGAGACTTGTATTTATAACCACAGTCTGTGGTTCTGTTATTGCAGCTCAGTTTTACTAATGCCTACTTTAGTACATTAGTGGGGTACTGCTGAAACAAATGCCCAAAACTGGAAGTGGCTTTGGAACTTAGTAATAGGTAAAGGCTGATGCTTAGGTTTCTTTGAAGAAAATACTGAGAGAAATATAGAAATGAAAGGCAATTCTTGTGAGGACACAGAAAGAACGGATGATAAGTATAGAGAAAGCTCCTATTATCTTAGATAACATATATATCATTATGAACACAATGTTGATAAAAATATGAACATCAGAGGTGCTTCTCGTAAGGTCTCCAACAGAAATGAGATACATGCTATTGGAAACTGGAGGAAAGGAAAGTGATCTTAGTTATAAAGTGCCAAAGAACTTGGCTGAACTGTGTACTAGTAGTTTTATTGAAGGCAATACATGTATATGATAAAACTCTGAACAGTTATCTGAAAAGATTTCTCAGCAAAGTGTTGAGCATGCACCATGGCTTTTCTGTACTGCTTGTAGGAAAATGCCAGCAGAGGGAGAGATACATTGAAGGAATCATTTTTAAAAAATAGAATTAGAAGATGGGCCTGGGCAGGAGCCTGACATTGAGCAGGGTCCTGCCCTAGACCAACTAGATTCCAGGCTAAGTAAATCTTGTTTGCTAAATAATTGCATTTTGTAGTTAAATGCACACAAGCCATCAGTTACCACCAAACTTATGGTAAGATTATAGGAAAGAAGTGAGACAGATACAGAGAGAAAGTAACATAATATTGGGACCAGAGAGGAGAGAGCCTGATTCCAAGACCTGTAACCCAAGAACTATCTTCTTGCAATCCAGGACCCTTTGGGAGAGCCACTTTTGGCCTGATCTTCGCAGGCCAGGCTGAGGGACCCTATTGATGCATGAATCTGTGTACCAGGCCTCTAGTATGTATACACATACATACATACTAGAGGCCTGGTGCATGAAATTTGTGCACTGGACAGAGGGGTCCCTCAGCCCGACTTGCATCCTCTCCAAGTCTGGGAGCCCTCGGAGGATGGTTGGGACTAAACCAGCAGTTGGACAACTTTAGCACTACTGTGGAGGCAAGAGAGGCTCCCACCACTGCTGCTGCACTCTCCAGCCCTGAGCCTAGCTTCTGGCTGAGCAGGGCTCCCCCTGTGCAAGCACACTGACCACCAGGGACAGCTCCTGCATTGAACATCTGTCCCCTGGTGGTCAGTGTGCAAGTGTGCATCATAGCATCTGGTCATTCTGCCCTTCAGTCAATTTACATATTAGCCTTTTATTTTATATATATATATATATATATATATATATATATTAGTATATACAGTATTTTTAGAAGGCATGGGGTATCCAGGAAGAAAACCTTTCTCTCTAGCAGAGAAGCTCTGTGAAACCCTGAATCCATCAGCTTTTATTTACATGAATATACATTTGCCCTTTAGGAATGCAAAGAAGTATGTCAATGGTATTTGTGTGTGTGTGTGTGTGTGTGTGTGTGTTAGTTATAGAATCTGGACAATGTGTTCACTACACAGTTCTTTCAGTTCATCTGTATATTTGGACAGCTGCATATATAAAAGCCCAGTAACCGGAATGGCAAGACAACTAGAATAACCAGAATGACCACTCGCTAGGATGAACACTGCAGCAGCCAACCAGCCTTATCTAGATCCTGATTTGATCCTTGCTACAGCTCCAACTCCCAATTGACCCCTAACACCCCTATTGGGGGTTGGGCCAGCTGGCAAACCACCTGCAGTCACCCCCCCACTTGCCTGACTTGATGGGCCCCCATCAGTGTGGGCCAATAGGACACCACCTGTGCATGAATTAGTGCACCGGGCTTCTAGTTCTTATAATGAAATGTTGGAAAAATATATCAACAGGTATTGCTCTTACTAATACTATTTGGTAGTTTATAAATCAATCATATTTAAGGCCAAATTTCCCCTTAGTATATTTGGTGGAGATAAGAATCTTCCTATTTTTATTGAAAAATATGCCATTTCTAATTTTTACAAAGTCCTTGGTATTTTCCAGAGGATTGTATAATGCTCTTACTTAAATACAGTGTAACCTCTGTACTTAACTTGTTCTTGAAGGCTACTTAAGAAACAATTTGTTTGAAAAACAAATCATTATTTTTCTCATTAGAAATAATGTAAAATTAATTATAGACCCTCAAATTATTCCTGGCTTTAACCTTTCTTATATATAGTATGTGTCTAATGTAATGTTTAATCTATAAATAAACTGTTTTTTAAACCTCACCAAAGGATATTTTTCCATTGATTTCTAGAGAGAGTGAAAGTGGAAGGGAGAAAGGGGTGGAAAGAGAGAGAGATAGCAACAGGGAGAGAGAGAGAAAGAAAGAGAGAGAGAGGCATTTATTGGTTGCCTCCTGCACATGCCCCTGCCAGGGCTGGGTAACCTGCAACTGAGGTATGTGCCCTTGATAGGGAATCAAACTCGAGATATTTTGGTACAAGGGCTGTTACTCTAACCACAGAGAAAAACCATGCAGAGCTATAAATAAATACTTTTAAAAAACATGAAATGTAAATGAAAATTTAACAATAAGGGAATTAAATGTACAGTAAAAATATTTACATACTGGAACTTACCTTTAATGTTGAGAGCTATTGACGACTGGGTATGGAGAGGAGAGATGGGGGAAGAAGAGATGTTAAAATATCACATGACTCTCCCTCTGGGGTTCTTTCTCTCTTTCATCTCTTTGCTCCACTAAAATTTGCTTTAGGCTCATTGGACTTCAGTCTCATTGAAAACATAGCCAATGATATTATAGCGGGTGGGGATTGCCTGCATTTTAACATTTGCTAAAGTGAAAGACTGCAGGAATATTGAACAAGTTTAAGGCATGGTTTGCTACTTCTTTGTCAGGGTGATATTTCTCAATAAAACTTTGCATTTCTCCCCACTTCCCAAGCATTCTCTTGATTAGTAAAGTAGGAATATTCTCCCTTCCCTCCTCCTCCTCTGAAAAGAGCACCTTAGCTGATGTCTGTTGTTGCTCCCTCTGAATATCTTGGAGTTCCTTGGTGGTCAGTTCATGTTGTGGTCCTCCACCAACTCCTTCACATCATCATCCATCTCCAAGTTCATGGACTTGCCCAGAGCCACAATATCCTCCACAACAGGCATAGGCTCATCCTCAATGCCCTCAAAGTCACTGTCAACAATAGACTAAGATCACAATTTCTTCCAGGCTGATTGTATGGTCCTGGAAGATACTTCCCTTCTTGTTTGGTCTATGAGCCTCAAGCAAGTGAGTATATTAAAATGTTCATTCCATAACTCCCAAATTGTTTAATTATTTTCAGAGGTCATCTCAAAACATCTCTGCAATACTGCCTTTGTGTAGAGTTTCTTAAAAATAAAAATGACCTGTTGGTCCATGGCCTGGATAAGAGGAGTTGTGTTAGGTGGCAAGAACCTAACAGTGATGAAGCAGTACTCCTCTACCAGCTCAGCCTCCAATCCTGGAGGTTGTCCGGAAGCCTTGTTCATTACAAGAATTGCCCTGAGTGACAATTGTTTTTCCCAGAGCTATTTCTCCACACTTGGGTCAAACACTTCATGAATCCACTCAAAAAAAAATTGCCTGTTTACACAAGTTTTGCTATTAGCCCTTCACAACATATTAAACTTATTTTTCATGACACTATTTTTCTTGAAAACTCACAGGTTTTCAGAATGGTAGATGAATAGAGGCTTCAATTTAAAGTCCCCACTAGCATTCCACATAGCCTGCCCTTCACTGACTTGTGTCCTGACAATGATGCTGTACCCCTCACCCAGCACCTGAGTGGGGGACCTGAGGCTGCACTGAGGGCTCTGAGGCTACACCTTCCACCTGGCAGGGCTTGATGGGAGACCTGAGATGGTGTCCCCCACCTGGGGCTAGGTCGGAGAACTTGAGGCTGTGCTCCCCATGCAGAGGGGCTTGACGTGAGTGGGGCCAGCTGGATCTGGGTCTCACCCAATGGGGGTGGGGCCAGCTGGGTCTGAGTTTCCTGCCTTTTCAAAGTGCATGGGTGTGGTGGGTGGGGATTTGACTCTAGATCCTATGGCACACCCAGACTCTGACAGGAGGGAGATTTTCATATACATTTTACTAATTTTCTTTAATCTCTGACAATTCCATTAAAGAGGAAAGGCAAATGGCAATATTAAAATATTTCCTCTAATTAATTCTCTTTTCATATGCATGAATTTTGTGCACTGGACCACTAATTAATATATATTTACTGGTATCTATCCTTCCATATCTATCTATCTATCTATCTATCTATCTATCTATCTATCATTTATCTATCTATCATCTATCAATCTATCATCTACCTATCATCTTCACCTCTATACTATGTGTAAATTCCTACAGTTCTTCTTACTCTAATCCAGTTTCTGTATGACTGATTTCAGACTTCTTTACTTGTTTTTCTATAACTTTTCACTCCAACTGTTAGAAACTTGGTTTTACATAATTTCCAAGTATTTTCTTGTTCAATTCTAGTACTTTTAGAATGGCTTCATAATTTCAACATCACATTTTAATGATACAACAAAGATGTGTTGGGCATGGCCATTCTTGAACTCTGGATATTTTTGCTTAGTAAGAAAAAAGGTCCTGTACAAGATACTCTTTTTCACATGAATTATTAGTAGTATTTGGTACTTAAAAATGAAGAAGTAATTAGGATAAAAACACACATTAATTCCTCATAATCACTCCGGTGGCTGGAAAGAAATAATGATCTCAGTTTACCATTAGATTAAATTTATTATTATATTGAAGAGGTCCAGCTTCAATCCACCATATATGAAGGCTTACTCCTTAGCCATAGGAAGACAGTGAAGACAGTTTGCTGGGATCATGGGGCAGTCTTGATGTCATCTAAGGAAAACATGCTTTTTAGTGAATGATTATGTTTAAAATGTTAGGTATTTAGAGCATTCATACTTTAGAAACTACATGTATACCTAGGTCTCTGCTTATTTGTATCTAATAATTACATAGATATTTGAAAAATTAATAACTACAATCTTTAACCTACATTTAATTCAACTTCATGAAAAGTCAATGTATGTTAATCTAATGTGCTATTTTGTCTTTTCAAATTCATAACTGCAAAACATATTCATCCTCAGTCACATTGAGACTCCTCTGGATTGGGCTTCACATCTGCATATTGTAACTGATGATGGTGATCTCTTTGTTCTGTTCATGTTGAGTGTAAGTGCATTCTGTCAGTAAATGTTGCTAAGTAAGAAAGAAAATGAAAATGAACATTATTTTTACCACTTTCAATAAATAATTCAAAAATTTAGTAGGTGTGCATGTTCAGAATATTTAATATAAAAATTAATAGAAACCCTGAAATAATGTATGATACTGATTAACACCTTAAAATAAATTAATTCTATCTATATACCTAATACAAAATAATTTTATAAATATTCTGAGTAAATTAAGAGAGATTTATTCTGTATGCAAAAATTAAACTTTGGTTTAAATAGTAAAGATATCTAGTCTATGATATGTATATATATTTTAAATTTTAAATATTTTAATATTTCTATTCAAATTAAATTTTATTAGCTGTGATGACTAATAATTAATGGTTTTTAGATGATTATTATGTGCACAATTATATTCTTCTGTTTATGTTAGCTATAGATATCTTAGGCATATGTATGTTCTCTTAATGATTATGGTAAGATAACATATTTATTCTTTAACAAATACATATCGATAACCTAATATAAGCAAGACTATGTGCATAATAGCTTTTTAAATTTATTTTTCATTTGCCATGCAAGTTGAATAATAATAGTAAAACTTGATTTAAAAATATATGTAATTTCACAATTGTGATCTTCTGGGAATTAAATACTTTTACACACTATGACAGTATATTGCCAATAACCAAAACAAGCATGAATCATTGTCTTTCTTTTTCTTTGTTGAGTCAGAGCTTCTTAATTTTATATAGTGCAACACTGACAATAGAATGGCTTATTCACTGTGCATTCCTAATTATTTGCCTAATATTTATAAAAGTACTCTTTGTTTTATTTTTCTACTTAAGAAAGTATTTCAAATAAAAACAAATGTGGTATTATCCTATCTAATAAAAGATCAATATTCAAATTGACCATATCTCCACTATGTCCACCAGCCACACCCACAAGCCAATCAGGAGAACATATGCAAATTAACCAAACAAATATGGCAGTGGCCACAAAGTTGGAGAGAATAGAAAGCTTGGGTTGTCCCTGGCGATAGAGGAAGCCAAGATTTCCACCCTCCCTCACTCGCCATGGCCTCTGCTCAAGGCTACAAAGTTTCAATTATAGAAGATAAATAAATCCCAACAAAAATAGTGGCAGCCATGGAACTAGAATCATGTGGACACAAAATGGCTGCCACAAGATGCCAGCAGGAGAGGGCAGTTGTGGGGGACCATGCCTGCAGGGGAGGGCAGTTAGGGGTAACCAGGATGGCATGGGAGGGCAGTGAGGGGCAAACAGGCTGGCCAGGGAGCAGTTAGGCATCAATCAGCCTGGCAGGGGAGTGGTTAGGGGGTAATCATGCTGGCAGGCAGAAGCGTTTAGAGGCAGTCAGGAAGACAGGCAGGCAAGCAGTTGGGAGCCAGCAGTCCTAGATTGTGAGAGGGATGTCTGACTGCCAGTTTAGGCCCAATTCTGGTAGGATTTCCCTCGAGGCGTCCCAGATTGGGGAGGGTACATGCTGGGCTGAGGTCTATCCCCAGTCCCACACACAAATTTTGTGTAAGGGGCCTTTAGTTATATAAGTAATATTCTTATTTAAAATATAATTTAATAACTTGATTCACTGATTAGCTGTTGTGAGACTGTGACAAAGACAGTAAAAGCCTCAATTTTGGCCCATTTGCCTATTCCTCTTTTTTCTCCACCACTTTAATTTAGGTTGTTAATCTGTTAATCTGGGGGGGGAAATCCTCAGTGGATAAATAGGATTTTCTTTCCTTTTTATCCCAATAATCTAAGACCATTACAAAAATATACATGGCTTGTTGCTGTTATTATTATTATTGATATTAGTGATATAATTTCACTGAGCTTCAAACTCCTATTTACTCAGTTCTTTGGCATTGCTCAATTTTGATATGCTCCCTTTGCAGCAAATAGTTGTTCCATGAGCTCAATTAAATCTGCAGATCTCTTTTATTTGAGTCAAAGGGTTTTGGCATATCTGATCATCGTAAAATCAGATTTCACATAAAAGTTCAGATTTATTCTGAAAGTTGAAAAGCTGTCTGGACTGGATATTATTGATCAAAGGAGAATAATATACTGAGTTCAATAATTACTAATTTCTTTAAATGTGGATTCTGACTGTCAGGATTCTGCCCACCCTATGAGAAGGGGGGTGGCTATCTGGAATAGACAGTACACAGAATCTCAGTCTTTACACTAATCCTAGGTTCTAGCAGAAGGAAGAGTGGTATAGAGTCATAAAGTAAGAAATTGAGTAGTGTGGCTGTGGAGAGAAGGCTGAAGTGTTAATAGCAAGTGTCACTCCATCTCCTGTGTGACCTACTAACACAACCTGTCTTATGTGAAGCATCCTTCTCCATATAGCACAAACCTGAAGAGTAGTAAGGCCTTTCCCTAGTGACTCCTGGAGGCCTCTCTTTGATGTTATCCCTCCCTGTCTTTTGTGGACTCCTGCTGGGGCATGATACAGAGCTTAGGGACAAGCTCTTGGGGGAGCATGGAGATATTTGAACAGTGCTAATATTACCCTAGAAAAGACTTACTTGTGGGGTTGGAGGGGAAAGCTATGTTTTTCCTGTGTACCTGAGTGGTTCTTCTGTTCATGTGTGGAACTCTCACTGCACACAGCCAAAAATTGATCTGTTTTAGCCTGGTAAACTCTAATGATCTTATCCTGACAGTGCCCTGAAACCTGCTTCACCAAAAGAATCTGCATGTTCTAGGCAGGTTATGATTAGCATTTGTATGTCCTCAGATCTTTGCTGAACAGCCTCAGATCCAGGATTTGGACTGAGTTTGAATCTATATCATATGGTGAATATTACCCCTATCTGGTGATTTACTGATAATCGATCCCATGCAACTGGTGTACTGTTAGAGGCTCTTCCAATGACTAATAGGCAGCTGGCAGGCAAAGGAAAATTTCAGGGTGTTTTGGGATACTTCATGTCCTGCCTGAGTGCCCCAAGATGGTGGAAGCAGACTTGGTAGAAGCCTGGCCCTTCCCATATATACCAAGGCTAGAAGAAGCAGCCATGAACTACAGAAAACATAGTAGCTCCAAAGGAGTCAAAGGTAACTATAACATTGACCAGAACTGTAATTCCTCCCAAGAGACCCAGAATCAACATGGTTGGTGGTGGATTTAAGACAACAGAGCATGATCCGATGAACTCCACAAATGTTACACCCAAAGAGAGATCTAGCAGGCACCACACTCTACTGAGAAGAATTATTCTTTGTGGGTTAGCCCCCACACAGTAGCTCAAACACAGTGAGTGGGGTCTATACTAATAGCCATCTACCCACATTGAAGCCAACAATAACAAAAACTCAACTGCAACATGAAACTTCACATAATACACCCAAGGGACATTCCTGGAGCACCTAGCTCAGGTAAGCAGGTAGACTATGCCACTGAGCACCAGAAGACACCTAATATATAAAGCCATGGCACCAAGCCTGGCAGACATAGAAGATCTACCTAATATACAGAAATGAATACAGATATTCTACTAAAATGGAGGCACAAAGAAGCATGCCCCAAAACAAAGAACAAGAGGAAAAAAAGTGAAATGAAAGCAAGTAAGTTACCAGAAACTGAGTTAAAGATAGTAGTCATAGATATTCAAGAGATGTAGAAGAATGGATTAACTCAGTGAGAATTTAAACAAAATGGCAGTAAGCATTTTAAAAATACATATAAACCACAATAATAATAATAAAACAAAGAATAGAACAATACAATATTTGAAATGAAAAATACACTAGAAATAATCAACAACAGGTTAGATGAAGCAGAGAATTGAATTAGTGATTTGGGAGGAGAGAATATGGCCGCAACATAGATGGACGTGTCCAAAGCCTTGTCACTGAGCAGACAGACAGAACTGCTGAGCTGCTCACTGGGAGCATTTGAGGTTGAGTTAAGGGACAATTATCCTCCAGGAGAAGGTTGGAGGCTGTTGGACAGGGCACTCCTTACAAGGCAGCCCCACTGCCACGGGGTTTTTCTCCTGGCGACACCAGTGCAAATGTGGAGACCACAGCATCTTGAAGGGGTAAGTGGATGCTTATAGCAACCTGAAAAGCTACAGCTGCAGCATCCACCAAACAGCTGTGGGACCCAGAACACCGCTCCTCAATCAATGCAAACAGTCGGAGTCAGGGGAGCTCTACACACCACACAGGAAGGTAAAATTTTGCCTGGGATCAGTGCCTTGTGCATTGAACATGTTTATGTTGTATTTTGTGCCTTTAAATCAACAATGGAGAGAGAACTACATAACCAGACACCTGGGGAAGAGAGATCATGGGCAGACAAAGCAACAGTCAGCATATGAAAGAAAAGCAGGCATCCCCAGAAAAGGAAGTAAACAAAGTAGAAGGAAGCAACCTGCCAGAGAAAGAATTCAGAGAAATGGTTATAGGTGACTGAAAAGAGTTGGAGACAAATTTGACAATATGAGTAAGAACCAAAAGGAAATGAAGAAGAGTCAAGAAGAAATGAAAAGAAAAAACCAGTGTAAGCAGAAGGAAGGAAATAGTAAAGACCAGAGCAGAGATAAACCACATGGAAACCAAAGAAACAATTCAAAAGATCAACAAAACCAAGAGTTGGTTCTTTGAAAGGATAAACAATATTGATGGACCTCTAGCCAGGCTCACCAAGAAGCACAGAGAGAAGACCCAAATAAACAAAATCAGAAATGAAAGAGGAGAAATAACAACAGACCCTGCCAAAATACAAAGGATTGTTAAAAAATACTATGAACAACTCTATCCTACAAATTGGACAACCTGCAAGAAATGGATATATTACTAAAAAATATAACCTCCCAAAACTCAATCAGGAAGAATCTAAACAACTTAATAGTCCAATAACTATGGAAGAAATTGAAGCAGTCATCAAAAAGCTTCTAGCAAATAAAAGCCCAGGACCAGATGGCTACACAGGAGAGTTTTTTTTAATATATTTTATTCATTTTTACAGAGAGGAAGGGAGAAGGATAGAGTTAGAAACATTGATGAGAGAGAAATATTGATCGGCTACCTGCTGAATGCCTCCTATTGGAGATGTGCCTACAACCAAGGTACATGCCCTTGACCGGAATCGAACATAGGACCTTTCAGTCCACAGGTTGATGCTCTATCCACTGAGCCAAACTAGTTTCGGCTACACAGGAGAGTTTTACCAAACATTCAAGGAAGAATTAAAACATATCCTCCTCAGACTATTCAAAAATATTCAAGAAGAAGGAACACTTCTAAACACCTTCTATGAAGCCAGAATTACACTAATACCAAAACCAGAGAAAGACAACACAATGAAAGAGAATTATAGACCAATATCTCTCATGAACATAGATGCCAAAATCCTAAACAAAATTCTAGCAAATCAAATCTAGCAGTACATCAGAAAGATCATACACCACGACCAAGCAGGATTCATCCCAGGAATGCAGGGATGGTACAGTATCCACAAATGGATAAACGTGATATATCACATAAAAAAATTCAGAGATAAAAAATCATGTAGTCATATCGATTGATGCAGAAAAAGCATTTGAGAAAATCCAACACACTTTCTTGATAAAAACTCTCATCAAAGTGGGAATAGAAGGATCATACCTCAACATCATAAAAGCCATCTATGATAAACCCACAGCTAACATCATACTCAATGGGAAAAACCTAAAATCATTTCCCCTAAGAACATGAACAAGACAGGGATGCCCACTCTCACCTCTCCTGTACAACATAATACTGGAAGTATTAGCCATTGCAATTATACAAGAAGAAGTAAACCTGTCCTTAATGGCAGATGACATGATACTGTATATAAAAATCCCAAAGGACTCCATCCCAAAACTAATTGACTTAATAAATGAATTTGGCAATGTAGCAGGATACAAAATTAATGCCAAGAAACATATGGCATTTCTATACACTAATAGTGAAATTACAGAAAGAGAGTCAAAAAGCAATCCCATTTACCATCGCACACACAAAAAAACTAAGATACCTAGGAATAAACCTAACTAAGGAGGTAGAAAACTACAAGACACTGAAAAAAGAGCTAGAGGAAGATGTTAACAGATGGAAAGCATACTATGCCATGGATTGGGAGAATCAACATCATTAAAATGTCCATACTACCCAAAGCAATCTATAGATTCAATGCACTACCCATTAAAATACCAACGACATAGTTCACAGACCTAAAAGAATTCTTCATAGATTCATCTGGAACAAAAAAAAGACCACAAATAGCCACAGCAATTCTGAGAAAGAAGAATAAAATAGGTGGAATCTCAATACTGGATTTCAAGCTATACTACAAAGCAACTGTTCTCAAACAGCCTGGTATTGGCATAAGAACAGACACATTGACCAATGGAATAAAATAGAGAATCAAGATATCCACCAAAAACACTATGCTCAATTAATGTTTGACAAAGGAGGCATGAACATACCATGGAGCCAAGATAGCCACTTCAATAAATGGTGCTGGGACAATTGGACAGATACATGCAAAAAAATTAAACAGGACCACCAACTTACACCAAATACATAAATAAACTCAAAATGGATAAAGGACTTAAACATTAGATGGGAAACTATAAAAATACTAGAGGAATCCACAGGCAGCACAATCTCAGACATATGCGAAAAGAACTTCTTCACTGATACTTCTCCAAAAACAATGGAAGCTAAGGAAAAAATAAACAAATGGGACTACATCAAAATAAAAAGCTTTTGCACAGCAAAAGAAACCATCAACAAAACAAGAAAGACCACTCTATGGGAGAACATATTTGCAAATGTTATCACTGATAAAGTTTTAATCTCCAAAATCTACAGCCAACTTATTCAGCTTAATAAAAGGAAGACAAATGATTGAATAAAAAAATGGGCTATGGACCTAAATAGAACCTTTTCAGAAGATGACAGAAGGAAGGCCAAGAGACACATGAAAACATGTTTTAAGTCACTAATTATCCGAAAGATGCAAATCAAAATGACAATGCGATGTCATCTTACACATGTTAGAATGGCAATCATAAACAAATCAACAAACGTCAAGTGTTGGAGAGGATGCAGAGAAAAAGGAACCCTTGTGCAATGTTGGTGGGAATGCAGACTGGTGGAGCCACTGTGGAGAACAGTACGGAGTTTCCTCAAAAAACTAAAAATGGATCTCCCATTTGACCCAGCAATCACACTCTTAGGAATTTATCCTAAGAAATTACAAACACCAATCAGAAAAGATTTATGAACCCCTATGTTCATAAATCATAGCATCACAACTTACAATAGCTACAATTTTGAAACAGCCTAGGTGCCAGTCAGCAGATGAGTGAATCAGAAAACAGTGGAACATCTACACAATGGAATTCTATGCTGCCGTTAAAAGGAAGGAATTCTTACCATTTGCAGCAACCTGGACGGAACTCGAGAGCCTTATGCTTAGTGAAATAAGCCAGTGGAGGAAGGAAAAGCACCACATGATGTCACTCACTTGTGGATAATAAAGAACATGGTAAACTGATTAACAAAAGGATAGATACAGAGGCAGTAAAGATCAAACAGACTCTCAAATTATAGCAGGAAGATTAAGCAGAGGTGGGGTAGATAAGAGATCAATCAAAGGACTTGTGTCTATGCAAAAAAGCATAACTAATGAATATAGACACTGGGGAGTTGGGATATGCCTGGGAGGGAGAGGGGAAAAGAGGAGATATGTATACATGTAACACTGTAAAAAATAAATAAATAAGAAGAAATGAAAAATGACATCACTGCTCTAAAGAACTCAATAGAAAGCATCAAAAGTAGACTAGAAGATGCGGAAAACCACATCTGTGAGATAAAAGACAAGGAAAGAAAAAAATGCCCAAGTACAGCCGCTTCTAGGAAAAAAATTAAAAAGCAAGAGGAGAGCGTTAGGGAATTTTGGGAAAACATGAAACAAACAGCATGTGGATAATAGAGGTTCCAGAAAGAGTGGAAATTGAGCAAGAAATAGAAAATTTGTTTGAAGAAATGATGACAGAAAACTTCCCTGATATAGGGAAGAAAAAACTCACAAAAATCCAAGAAGCTCACAGAGACCCAAGCAAAATGAACCCCAAAATACCAATACCAAGGCAATTAAATTGGAAAATACCAATGAGAAATTAAGAATTTTAAAAGCAGCCAGAAAGAGACAGAAATTTACCTACAAAGGAACCACCATCAGACTAGCAAATGATTTCTCAACAGAAAATCATTGGGCTAGAAGGGAATTAAAGTAAATATATAAAGTAATGCAAAGGAAGGGTCTGAATCCAAAAACACTGTACCCAGCAAAGCTTTCAATCAAAATATAAGGTGAAATCAGGAACTTCACAGATAAAAAAGGACTAAGGGAATATATTACCACCAAACAAGCAATGCAAGAAATGTTAAAGGGTCTGTTGTAAAAAAAAAAAAAAAAAAAAAAAAAAAAAAAAAAAAAAAAAAAAAAAAAAAAAAAAAAAAAAAAAAAAAAAAAAAAAAAAAAAAAAAAAAAAAAAAAAAAAAAAAAAAAAAAAAAAAAAAAAAAAAAAAAAAAAGGAATTAAAACGGGAACACAGGGGTGAAGAATAAAAATGGTGACAAATAAGTACCTATCAATAATAACTTTAAATGTAAACAGATTAAATGCTCAATCAAAAGACAAAGGGTAACCAATTGGATAAGAAAACATGGCCCATATAGCTGCTGTCTACAAGAAACCCACCTCAGAAAAAAAGATGCACACAGACTTAGGGTGAAGGGTTGGAAGGAAAATTTTCAGGCAAATGGAAATGAAAAAAAAGCTGGAGTTGCAGTACTTATATCTGACAAATTAGACCTCAAAGTGAAGGACATAACAAGAGATAAGGAAGGCCAATTTATAATACTAAAGGGAGAAATTCAACAAGACAATATAATTCTGGTAAATATATATGCACTTAGTACAAGAGCACTTAAATACATAACAAAAAACTCTTGGAGGATATCAAGGGAGAGATTGACAGCAATACAATCATAGTAGGAGACTTTAATACCCCACTGTCGCCACTAGATAAATCCTCTAAACAAAAAATCAGCAAAACAAAACAAAACAAAAAAAACCACACACATCAATCCTAAATGATTCACTAGAACATATGGAATTAATTGACATCTTCAGAATATTTAACCCCAAAAGCACAGAATATACATTCTTCTCCAGTGCACATGGGTCATTTTCAAAGATAGACCATATGTTGGGTCATAGAAAAAGTCTCTTCAAATTCAAGAAGATAGAAATCATATCAAGCATTTTCTCAGATCACAGTGGCATAAAATTGGAAATCAACTACAATATAAACAATAAAAAGAAATGAAACTAAGCAGCATTCTATTAAACAATGATTAGGTAAGCAGAGAGATTGAGGAAGGAATAAAAAAACATCATGGCAACTAATGACAATGAGAACACAACAATACAAAATTATGGGACACAGTGAAAGCAGTCTTGAGAGGGAAGTTCATAGCCCTACAAGCCTACTGCTAAAAACAAGAAACAATGATAATAAATTACCTAACTCTGCAACTCAAAGAGCAAGAAAGAGAGCAACAAAAAATGCCCAGTGCAAACAGAAGGAAGGAAATAGTAAAGATCTGAGTGGAGATAAACAACAAAGAGTCCAAAGAAACAATTCAAAAGATCAACAATACCAAGAGCTGGTTCTTTGAAAAGATGAACAAGATTGATGGACATCTAGCCAGACTCACCAAAAAGCAAAGAGAGAAGATCTAAATGAACAAAATCAGAAATGAAAGAGTAGAAATAACCACAAAAACCTCTGAAATACAGAGGATTTTTAAAAAATACTATGAACAATTCTATTCCAACAAACTGGACAACCTGCAGGAAATGGACATATTACTAGAAAAAATATAATGTTCTAAATCTCAATCACGAAGAATCTAAACATGTCAATACGCCAATAACTATGAAAAAAATTGAAGCAGTCATCAAAAAGCTCCCAGGAAACAAAAGCCTAGGAACAGATGGCTACAAAGGATAATTTTACCAAACATTCAAGTAAGAATTAAAACCTATCCTTCTCAGACTATTCCAAAAATAAAGAATAAAGAACACTTCCAAACACTTTCTATGAAGCCAGCATCACACTAATGCCAAAACCAGATAAAGACAACACAATGAAAGAGAATTACAGTCTAATAACCCTCATGAACATAGATATCAAAATCCTTAACTAAATTCTAGCAAATCGGATCCAGCAGTACATCAGAAAGATCATACATCATGCTTAGGTAGGATTTATCCCAGGAATGCAAGGATGGTACAATATATGCAAATCAATAAACGTGATATATCACATAAACAAATTGGGAGATAAAAATCACAAAATTATATCAATTGGTGCAGAAAAGGCATGTGATACAATCTAAAACCCTTTCTTCATAAAAACTCTCAGCAAGGTGGAAATAGAAGGTTCATACTTAAACATCATAAAAGCCATATATGATAAACCCACAGCTAACATCAGACTCATTGGGCCAAAATTAAAAACATTTCCCCTACAAACAGGAACAAGAGAGGGATGCCCACTCTCACCACTCTAGTTCAACATAGTACTGGAAGTATTAGCCATTGCAATTAGACAAGAAGAAGAAATAAAAGGCATCCAAATTGGAAAAGAAGAAGTAAACCTGTTCTTATTTGAATATGACATAATACTGTACATAAAAAAACCAAAACACTCCATCAAAAAACTAATAGACTTAATAAATGAATTCAGCAATGTAACAAGATACAAAATTAATACCAATAAATCTATGGCATTTCTATACACTAATAGGGAGCTTACAGAAAGAGAGACTAAAAAAGCAATCCCATTTACCATCACAACAAAGAAATTAAGTTACCTTGGAATAAAGTTAAATAAGGAGGTAAAAGACCTATATGCAGAAAACTATAGGACACTGAAAAAAGAGATAGGAGAAGATGGAAACAGTTGGAAGAGCATATCATGCTCATCGATTGGGAGAACAGCATCATTAAAATGTCCATCTACCACTGAGACCGGTTTGGCTCAGTGGATAGAGCATCGCCCTGCGAACTGAAAGGTCCCAGGTTCAATTCCGGTTGGGGATATGTATCTTGCTTGTGGGCACATCTCCACTGTGGGGTGTGCAGGAGGCAGCTGATCGATGTCTCTCTCTC
This sequence comes from Lasiurus borealis, assembly GCA_004026805.1. Taxonomy (NCBI): domain Eukaryota; kingdom Metazoa; phylum Chordata; class Mammalia; order Chiroptera; family Vespertilionidae; genus Lasiurus; species Lasiurus borealis. The sequence continues at coordinate 32,901 of PVJN01011044.1, forward strand.
ATCAATGTTTCTGCCTTTCTATCTCTCTCCCTTCCTCTCTGTGAAAAATCAATAAAATATATATATTTTTAAATGTCCTTCTACCTATAGCAATCTATTGATTCAGTGCACTATCCATTAAAATACCAATGAAATATTTCACAGGCCTAGAAAGAACTCCCCAAAGATTCATCTGGGACAAAAAAAAGACCCTAAATAGCCACAGCAATCCTGAAAAAGAAGAATAAATTAGGTGGGAACTAAATACCATATTTCAAGCTGCATTACAAAGCAACTGCTCTAAAAAAAAGCCTGGACTGGCACAAGAACAGACACATAGACCAATGGAATAGGATAGAGAATTCAGATATTGACCCAAACCATTATGCTCAACTAATATTTGACAAAGAAGGCATGAACATACAATGGAGTCAAGACAGTCTCTTTAATAAATGGTGCTGGAAAAATTGGACAGATATATGCAAAAAAATGAAAGTAGATGACCAACTTATACCATAAACAAAAATAAACTAAAAATGGATACAGGACTTAAATATAAGATGGGAAACCATAAAAGTAAGATGGGAATCCACAGGCAGCACAATCTCAGGCATATGCTGAATGAACTTTTCACTGATACTGCCCCAAGGGCAAGGGAGAAGCTAAAGAGAAAATAAACAAATATGACTACATCAAAATAAAAAGCAGTATCCAGATACCATTGATGACATGTACACATATGGAACTGTCTGACATTGAAAGTGAGGCTGAAAGCTAGTGGACTCTGAAATTGGGACTCAATCATTTTTCTTTTGCTCTGGTGGGTTTATTTCTAGCCTACAGGGGCAAGATGTTTTTAAAGACAAGAAATGGGAGGGGTGGGGCCGTGGCAGAAGCAGACAAGAGGCAAAGGAACAATGAACAGACTGTCATGCTACAGTGGGAAGGCAGGGAAGTTGGGGCAGAGGGGCCTATAGGAGATCAACCGAAGGACTTGTATGAATGTGTGTATAGGCATAGCCAGTGGATACAAGGCAATGGGGGAAGGCAGGGGGTGGTGAGGATGGATAAGGGCATGTACTAGGGTGTGGGGAGGGCAATAGGGGGGGGGGAAGAAACCATCAATAAAACAACAAGAAATCCTATTGTATGGGAGAACATATTTGCAAATGTTATCACTAATAAAGTTTTAATATCCAAATCTACAGCCAATTTATATAACTTAATAAAAGGAAGATAAATGATCCAATAAAAAATGATCAATGGACCTAAATAGAATCTTTTTGAAAGAAGATAGAAGGAAGGCCAAGAGACACAATAAAACGTGCTCAAAGTCACTAATTATCTGAGAGATGCATATCAAAACTACAATGTGATACCATCTCACACCTATCTGAATGTCAACCATCAACAAATCAACAAATGACAAGTGTTGGTGAGGAGAAAAAGGAACCCTATTGCACTGCTGGTGGGAATGCAGACTGGTGCAGCCACTGTGGAGAACAGTATGGAGTTTCCTCAAAAAACTAAAACTGGAACTCCCATTTGACCTAGTCATCCCACTCCTAGAAATATATCCTAAGAAACTAGAAACACCAATCAGAAAGGATTTATGCACCCCCATGTTCATAGTAGCACAATTTACAATAGGTACAATTTGGAAACACCCTAGGTGCCCGTCAGCAGATGAGTGGATCAGAAAACTATGGAACATCTATACAATAGAATACTAGCTGTCATAAGAAAAAATAAATTCTTACCATTTGCAGCAATGTGGATGGAACTGGAGAGCATTATGCTAAGTGAAATAAGCCAGTCAATGAAAGAAATATACCTCATGATCTCACTCATTTATGGATAATAAAGAACATTATAAACTAGTGAACAAAAAGATAGACACAGAGGCAGTAAAGCATCAAACAGACTGTCTAATTACAGTGGGAAGGTTAGGGAGAGGAGGGGTATAGGAGATTCACCAAAGGACTTGTATCTATGCATATAAGCATAACCAATGAACACAAAACTCTGGGGGGGGAGGGGTATGCATGGGAGTTGGGAGGCAAAGGGAAGATATGTATACATGCAATATCTTACTTAAAAATTTAAAAAAAAAAAGAATTAGAGATTTGGAAGACCAGAAGAGGAGGAAAAAACAAACATAATTGAAAAATAATGATGATTGTCTAGGGGAAACATGCAGCATAACAATCCTATATAATAAAAAAGGTGATATGCAAATTGACGATCACTCCAACACACAAGATGGGCTCCCCCATGTGGACACAAGATGGCTGCCACAAGATGACCAGTAGGGGAGGACAGTTGTGGGTGATCAGGTCACCAGGGGAGGAGAGTTGGAAGGGACCAGGCCTGCAAGAGGACTGTTTTTGGGGCAGACCTACAGGGGTGAGTAGTTGGGGAAACCAGGCCTGCATGGGAGGGCAGTTGGGAGTGACAAGACCTGCATGGGAGTGCAGTTGAGGACAACAAGGCTGGCAGGGGAGTGCAATTAGGGGCAGTTGAGCTGGCAGGGCAGTTAGGTGTATATTTGGCTCACAAGGGAAGTGGTTAGGGAGTGACCTGGGTGGTAGGCAGAAGTGGTTAGTGGCAATCAGGCAGGCAGACAGATGAGCATTTGGGAACCAGCATTCTTGGATTGTGAGAGAGATCCCAGATTGAAGAGACTGCAGTCTGGGCTGAGGAACACAACCCCCATGCATGAATTTCATGCACCAGTTCTCTAGTATTAATATAATATGGGTACCAGTATGAGAAAAGAGAGAGGGTAAGAAATTGAGAACTTATTTCACCAAATATTGACTGAAAACTTTACTAGCCTGGTGAAGGAAGAGCACACACAATTCCAGTAATTGTATAGTCTCAAATAAAATAAATCAAAACAGGCTCACAACAAATTACATCAAAATTCAAAAGACAACAGTTAAAGACAAAGGGAGAATTTAAACACTGGCAAGAGAGAAAGATAGTCACTTACAAAGGAACTCCTATATATCTCAACAGAAACATATTAGCCCAGAAATGAATAACACACAATTTTCAAAGTAATGAAAAGCAAGAACCTACAACAAAGATTTTCGTACCCAGCAAGGCTCTCATTTACAATTGAAGGAGAAATAAAGAGTTTCCCAGAAAAAAAAATGGTAAAGGAGTTTGCCACCAACAAACCAGTGTTGCACAAAATGATAAACTTTTATTTAAAAAAGAAAGAAGAGGAATAATTGTAAAAAAAGATGACAATAAATAAAAACCTATAATAATCACTTTGAATATAAATGGCTTTAATTCTCCAATCAAAACCCATAGGATTACTAAATGTAGGACTTATGTGAGGATCAAATGAAATGAGGCATGGAAAAATGCTGAATCTCCTAGTCCAGGACACGCCTCAGCTTATTTTAAGACTCCTGAATTATCCTGATTACAACTTTTTCATAATGAAAATACTGCAAAGTGGAGATTCAAGATGGCTGCCAATGGGATGTCAGGCTGCAAGATAGTGTGTGAATGAGAGAAAGAAAGGAGATTGTATGGTCATATGGGGAATGTCTATTTGTGTGTCTGGGACAGCTATATTCCATGGAAATTTGGGGGACTTTTGGGGACTGACAGACCAGCCCTCCCTCACTGGGCAGGCCCTATTGCTGCTAAAATCTCTCTTGGAATAGCCAGCTCTGCCACAGAGTCTGTGAAATCTTGAAGGGGGAGATCAGGTGTGAATGGAGCCTAATTGTGATCGGAACCCCAGCCTTACCTATGACTGGGGAGACCCTGGATACCTCCTGGGACCTTATAACCACAATGCCTAGGGACTAACTACTGTAGTTCTGAACCCATGAATGCCGTAACTCCAGCTTCCTGGATCACAGGCACCTAAGAGGTCTGTTCAGGGGGAGACAAAGCAGTGCAGAAAATTCAGATGGGCCCTGCAACTTGTCACAGAGCAGATAGAAGAACAGCTGAATCAAACAATATCAGCTGGTGAATTAAACACAGCTGGTGAGTCAATCTGTGAATGTGAAGTCAGATATCACCTAGAAAAAGTTTTTGTTTCTTTTTCTTTTCTTTTGCTTTTGTTTTTCCTCTCCTCACTTTTTCTCTTCATCTACTAATAGTTTAAATAATTCCAATCACCAAATTAGGATTATCTACTCTCTATTCTCATTTTCCAAGAGTAAACAAATACATAGATAGTTTAAATTTGTTATGTATACACAAATTTATATGTATATATAAATTTTCTTTTATATATATATATTTTTTTCTTTTATATATATGTACTTTTTCTTCTTTTTGTATTTTTTTTTCTACTTTTGTTCTTATACACTCATTCTCTTTCTACCTCCTCTATACTGAATTGTGTATATTTCCCCATTCATTAAATTTACTGACCTTACCTTTTGGAAATAAGTTATTTCTCTTCAGATTCATTATGATGTACATTGTTTGGGTGTTTGTTGTTTGCATTTTTTTTGGATTAGTTATTGTTTGTAATTTGCATTCATTTCTGGGAATTTCTTTTTTTGATTAGTTGTTTTATTGGAGTTTTCTCCTCATATAAATATATTTTATGCTTCTTTTTTCTTCTCCTTCTTTACTCTCTTACATTTTGTCTTTTTCTCAACATCACTTTTTCACTCTTTTATATTTCCTAATTCCCTTTTCTCTGGTGGTCACCTTTATTTGGGGGTATTGGTATTATTAATACAGTTGTGTTTGGTGTCCTGTGTGTTGTGTGTTGTATTGTATTTTGTGCCTGTAAGTCAACACAAGAGAGAGAGAGCTAAATGACTAGGCACTTTGAGAGGAACAGTCACAGGGGACAAAGAAACAGCCCACATACAAAAAAGGAGGAGGATTCACCAGAAAAGAAAGTAAACAAAATGGAGGCAAGCAATATGTTGGAGAAAGAATTCAGAGAAATGGTCATAAGGTCACTGAAAAGGATGGAAGACTAATTCAACAACATGTGCAAGAACCAAGAGGAAATGAAGATGAACCAAGAAGAAATGAAAAATGACATTGCTTCAATAAAGAATTCAATAGAAAGCAGCAACAGTAGAGTAGAAGAACTTGAGGAGCACACCAGAGAGCTACAAAACAAGGAAACAAAAAATATCCAAGGGGAGCAGCATCTAGAGAAAACACACACAAAAAACTTTAAAAACAGGAAGAGAGCCTAAGGAAAGTTTAGAAGAATATGAAATGAAACAACATGCACATAATAGGGGGCCAGAGGAGAGGAAATTGATCAAGGGATAGAAAACCTGTTTGTAGAAATAATGACAGTAAACTTCCCTGATATTGAAAAGAAAAACTCACACAAGTCCAAGAAGCTCACAGAGTCCCAAATAAGATGAACCCTAAAACTGACACCAAGACACATTATAATTAAACTACAGTCCTAGTGCACAAAATTCGTGTATGGGGGGGGGGAGGGCATCCTGAAACTTATCCTGTACCCTCTCCAATCTGGGATCCTTGAATGATAACCAGCAGAGACATCCCTCTCACAAGCCAGAACTGCTGGCTTCTACTTCTCGCCTGCCTGCCTGCCTGATTGCCCCTAACTGCATCTGCCTGCCAGCCTCTTTGTCCCTAACTGCTCCCCTGCTAGATTCAGTGCCCCTAACCACCTTTGCCTTGGTCCCGTACCTGGGACCCAGTATTAATTACCTCCTCTAGCAGACTACAAGCACTCAGGATCCAGGCTTCACTCCCTCTGGTCAGCCATAGGCACCCAGGCCACCTGCAACCAGAGGGATGGTGGGCTGGTGGCTTTGCCTGGGCTGCAGCCTCAAGTGTTGGTGCCCAGGACCATGTTAGGGTGGCATATCCATTTCCCGGACCACAGCCAGTTCCAGGTTCTGGTGCCCAGAACTGCGGGGTGGGTTCCTTTTATTTCTAACTGGTTGTAGCCAGCTGCAGGTGCCCTCACTGGACACAGGCTTCTCTGTCTTTCCTAGGATGCAGTGTGGGTGACTTCTCTGGCTGGCTGAAGCCAGGGATCACAGGGAAGGTGGTTTCTTCATCTCTTCGGCTTCAGCCAGCCTCAGGCACTGGGACCCAGTTTCTTCATTTCCCCCAGGATGTGAGGTGAGTGGACATGAAGCAGGCGGTTTCTTCAGCTAGCTGTGGCCTGGTACTATGGGGTAGGCAGCTTCTTCTCTGTGGCTGAACCCAGCATCAGGCACTGGGGCCTGGTTTCTCTGGCTCCCCCAGGATATGGTGCAGGCGGATCTCGGGAAGGTAGGTTCTGAAGCCTGGGATCTTGGGACAGGCAGTTGCTTCATCTCCTGGGCTTCTGCCAGCCTCAGGTACTGGGGCCCAGATTCTCTGTTTCACCAGGATGTGGGACAGGTAGATGTGGGACAGGTGGATGTAGGGCAGGCAGATATGGGGTGGAAAGCTTCTCCATGTAGCTGCAGCCTGGGATTATGGTGCAGGAGGCTTTATGGTCTCCCTGACTACAGACAGCCTCAGGCACTGGGGTTAAACTTCTTCAACACCAACAGGCGTGGAGTATATGGGGGGCAGGACTGCTGCCATCTTTTCGGATTAATTTGCATGTGTTCTCCTGATTGGCTGGTGGGCATAGCAGACGTATGGTCAACTTGCATCTTTCCTTTTAATTAGTATAGATTGGCAAATACCAAAAACAAAGTAATAAATGTAAAGGCTGCCAGAGAGAGACAGAAAGTTACCTACAAAGGATCTCCCATCAGACTATTGACTGATTTTTCAACAGAAACATATCAGGCCAGATGGGAATGGAATGAAATATACAAAGTCATGCAAAGCAAGGTTCTGAATTGAAGAATACTGTACCCAGCAAATCTATCAATCAAAATTGAAGGTGAAATGAAGTGCTTCACAGACAAACATGAGTAAGGGAGTTTATTACCACCAAACAGCAATGCAAGAAATGCTAAAAAAAAAAAAAAAACTGCTGTAAAAAGAAGTAGGAAGGGAAAAAGGAACCAGGCATAAAAATAAAAATGGTGGCAAATACCTATAAATAATAATTTTATATATAAATGGATTAAATGCCCCAATCAGAAGACATAGAAAACATGACCCATATATCTGCTGTCTATAGGAAACCCACCTCAGAACAAAGTACTCACACAGATTGATGGTGAAGGGATGGAAAAAGTTTTTTCTGGTGAATGGAAATGAAAAAAAAAGTAGGGATGCCAAAACCAGTGTGGCTCGGTGAATAGAGTGTTGGCCTGCAGACTGAAAGGTCCCAGGTTCTGATTCCGGTCAAAGGCATGCATCTTGGTTGCAGGCACATCCTCAGTTGGGGCATGCAGGAGGTGGTTGATTGATGTGTCTCTCTCATCAATGTTTCTAACTCTCTATCCCTCTTCCTTCCTCTCTGTGAAAAATCAATAAAATATATTTTAAAAAAAGAAGGGGTAGCAATATTTATATCTGAAAAATTAGACCTCAA
>PVJN01011044.1:40453-55366 GCA_004026805.1 Lasiurus borealis
AAAAAAAAAAAAATAAGCAAAGAGACAAAAGACATGTGCTCAGAAAATTATGATAATGAAAAATGAAATTAAAGAAATCAATAAATGGAAACATATCAAGTGCTCATAGATAGGAAGAATTATCATTATTAAAATGTACATATTACCCAAAGCAATCTATAGAGTCAATGCAATTCTATCAAAATACCCATGGCATATATGGAAAAACTAGAAAAATAATTCAAAATTTTATATGGAATCACAAAACATATTAAATAGCTTCAGATGTCTTCAGAAAGAAGAACAAGTTGGAGGTATCACAATACTAGATATCAAACTATATTACAAAATAGCATGCCACTGGTAAAACAGACATATAGATCAATGAAACAGAATAGAGAGCTCAGAAAAGAATCCACACCTATATGGTTAATTAACATCTGACAAAGGAGGCAAGAACATACAATGGGGTAAAGACAGTCTACTTAATAAATGGTAGTACTAAGAAAACTGAACAGATACATGTAAAAATAGAATCTAGACAATCTTATTATACCATTATACCATAATAATAGAGGAATCTGCAAATTATCTGGGATGCAGTCACAGTAACAGTAATGATCAAATATCAGGCTGTGTGGGGTGACATGGCCAGCAGCGGGGTTAGTGAGGGATGACCAAACAACTGAACAGCAGGCTGCATGGGGTGACCAGGCCAGTAGGGGAAGCAGTTGGGGTTGACCAGGCAGGCAGGAGGGTAGTTGGGGGCAACCAGGCCAGCAGGGTGGCAGTTGGGGGTTACCAGGATGGCAGAGGGGGGCAGTTGGGAGTATTCAGGTCAGCAGGGGGTCTGTTAGGGGTTATCAGACATGTAGGCAGCTGAGCAGTTAGGTGCTAATGATCCTGGATCGTGGGAGGGATGTTTTATTCCTGGGTTGGGCCCGATCCCAGGCGGTTGGACATCTCCCGAGGGGTCCTGGATTGGAGAGGGTGCAGGCTGGGTTGAAGGGAACTCCCATGCATAAATTTTGTGCAACAGGCTTCTAGTATATAATAATAAACTCAATTTGGATTAAAAACTTGCCGAAACCGGTTTGGCTCAGTGGATAGAGCATTGGCCTGTGGGCTGAAAGGTCCCAGGTTCCATGTACCTTGGTTGTGGGCACATCCCCAGTGGGGGGTGTGTCTACCTTCCTCTCTGTAAAAAATCAATAAAAATATATATATTTAAAACAAAGATTCTGTTAAAAACTTAAGTGTGAGACTCAAAACTATAATCCTAGAATAAAGTATAAATAGTACTAGTAAATCTCTGATATTTATCATAGCAATATTTTTTTTTTCTGTGAGGGAAACAAACTAACAAAAACAAATAGCAATACATCAAATTAAAATGTCATTGTACACCAAAGGGAACCATCAACTAAACAAAAAGACAACCTACTAAATGAGTGAACATATTCATTAATGACACACTTGATAAGGTGTTAATATCTACTAATTTATAAAGAATTCGTACATCTCTACACCAAAAACACAACAATCTAATTTAAAAATAGGCAGAGAACCTGAATAGACACTTTTCTGAAGAAGACACACAGATGGCCAATAGACCTGTAAAAAGTTGCTGAAGGTCAATAATCATCAGAAAAATGCAAATTAAAACCAAAATAAGTTATTATCTCACACCTGTCAGAATGGCTGTAATCAATAAACCAACAAACAACAAGTGTTGTTGAGAATGTGGAAAAAAGGAACCATTGATGGAAATGCAAGTTGCTGCAGCCACTATTGAAAACAGTATGGATGATCTTCAAAAAACTAATAATGGAACCTCCTTGTGACCTACTGATTCCACTTTTGGATTTATATCCAGAAAACTACCAACTGTAATTTGAAATAATATATGCAACCTTATGTTAATTGCAGTGTCCTTGAAAATAGACACTATATGGAAGCAAGTCAAGTGTCCATCAATAGACAAGTGGATAATATTACATATCTTACCTAATAATAGAGAAACATGTAAATTGACCGCACCTCCACTACTCCCACAGCCAATCAGAGTAAGCAAATTAACGAACAAAGATGGATGTTGATTTGCATATGCAGGTGGGGTGGGCAGTGCCATGGCCCACTTCTGGGGTTCCAGGTCCATTGCCAGACACAGCTTCCCTGGTCCATCGGGCCAGGGAAGTGGGGTGGGTAGCACCAGATGCCACCCAAGTGTTCCAGGTCCATCACAGGGTCCAGGAGCGGCAGCAGCCAGCCTAGCCACTCCTGTAGGGCCCTAGGAACATCATCATTCTGGGGAGGGGAGGGCAGCCTGCCTAGCCACTCTGTGGGATCCCGAGAATATCACTGCCCTGGGAAGGAGCAGCTAGGCTTGCTTAGCCACTTCTGTGGGGCTCCAGGAACATCACTGCCCTGGGGAGGCATGGCTGGGCCTGTTTAGCCACTCCTGTGGGGCCCCGGAAAACATTGCTGCCCTAAGAGGCACCCGAGCCCTGGGGACATCACAGGCATGGGGTTGTTGAGACCCAGACTGGGTCTCTGGTCACAGATTCACAGCTTCACAGAGTCCAAGGGCAGGGATCTGCCTCACATGAAAAGAGAGAGGTTTTGCAGTGGCCCCAAGATGTGGGTGGGCCAGGCCAGGGATCAAGGGGTATGGAAGGATGCCCAGGCAGAGGGACAAGGACCTGCAGCCTTGAGGAGGCGTTGCCACCTCAGTGAAGGGGTGCTGCACTGCAGGGTACTGGACTGAGCAACTGATTCAGACAAGCTCCCAGTGCTAACTGGCCTCACCCAGACAGCCTTTGAACTTCAGAGGCAGCGATTTATGCTCCTGCCTTGTCTCAAAAGCAAGCCCCAAACCACCCTGCTCCTCAGCAGAGTATGCCTTGGTGGTGAGTATGAAGCCTTCCACCTGCTCTGAAGAAGGGGGCTGGTAAAGAATGGGGAAAGAATGTGGAGTGTCCACAATGAACAGGTGCTTGAGAAAGAGGCTCAGGAGCACGACAAGAATGTTTGTTTTGCTTGCCCCGCAGCTGCCATTAGGAAGGGCAGAGAACATGGCTCTGAGGTATCCCTGTGCACTGAGTCAAGTCCCATAGCCAACTGAAATTGGCCTCAGTTTCCTAGTCTGCAAAATGGATTAAGCATATCCCAGTGCCTTCACTGAGCTTTGAGATACTATATAAGGAAAGTGAGGGAAGAAGTGAGAAAGAAAAGGAAAGGCAAACAACACAAAAGAAAGACTGGAAGGAACCTATAAATCCATTATCACTTAGATAGGGAATATAGTCAATAGTGTTGTAATGATGTATGATGCTAGGTGGGTACTGGAAATATAGGGGAACACTTTGTAAATAATATGATTGCCTAACCACTATTTTGTAACTATTATAAAACCTGAAATCAATACAAAATAATATTGAATTAAAGAAATAAAAATTGGAGTAAAATTTTTATAAATTTCACAGTTTAAATAAAGGTTGTAAAGGAAGGAAGGATGAGATTAAAAGAGTGTTTTTCATTTTACCATTTTATTATCTTTTCAGTACATGAAAAAGACAGTTGTCTTTATATTGTGCTTTTATACTTTTCATTATCTCATTTTAATTTCAGGGCAACTTAAAGACAAGATAATTATTCCTTCCACTGTTCAAAGAAAGGAAATCTTGGTGTCTGGTCCCGATGATTCAATCATCAAGCCCTTATTGTAAAGTAGGGTTAGTAAAATTTTCTGTGAAGGGTCATACCTATACTAATAAAAGTCTTGGGGTTGATCAGGCCACCAGGGGAGAGTAGTTGGAGGAAATAAGGCCAGCAGAGGAGCAGTTAGGTGTCAATCAGGCCAGCAAAGGAGCAATTAAGGGACAATCAGGCAGGCAGGTCAGTGCTCCTGTTTTGTGAGAGGGATGTCCGAGTGCAGGGATCGGGCCTAAACCTGCATTCAGACATTCCATGAGGGGTCCTAGATTGGCAAGGTGCAGGCTGGGCTGAGGGGAATCCTCCCAAATGCACGAATTTTGTGCACCAGGCCTCTAGTCTGTATATATAAAAAGCTAATATGTTAAGTGTCCATCTGACTGGTTATATGACATGCACTGACCAGTAGGGAGAAGATGCTCAAGGCAGGAGCTGCCATAATGTGCACTGGCTGTTTACAGAGAAATAGCACCATGGACCTGATGCCCACAAGGAAACACTTGACTTTTCCAAGTGGGACTCAGGCCCCAGCACTACCCTGGAGCCACAACTCACTAAATCATAGCCGATGCTGCTGAGATCCCCTGGTGCAAAATGTGGCCCACAGCCCAGCCCAGACCAGAAATGGTCACTGTGGGTGCTGGGCAATGATATCACATAGCAAGACCCGGCTTCCTCTCCCTCATGATAACTAGCCTTCTCATAGTTTCTTTAATCCAGGAACACCACTTGCTTTATAGACAGGTGCAAACATTTCACACTTCAACCAAATGTCAGTGAAGTGTTTTCCTATTTCTCATCTCATATGATTCTCACAGAAGTTCTGGAATAGGTAGATAGAGATTCAGTGGAATCCTATTTTCTTTTCATTAGCCAGAAAATGGAGATTTAGAAAGTTTAGAAACATGACCCAAACTGAAAAGTCAGAAACATTGATCAGAGAGAGACATCGATCAGCCACTTCCTGCACGCCCCCTACTGGGGATGTGCCCGCAACCAAGATACATGCCCTTGACCGGAATCGAACCTGGGACCTTTCAGTCCCCAGGCTGACGCTCTATCCACTGAGCCAAACCGGTTTTGGCAATTTTCCTAGCTTCTTTCTGTCCTGCCTCAGTATAAACATATACTAATCTATAGATGGCAACCAAAATCAAAACTCACATATTCAAAAATACTCTCCATTTCTGGGTGCAAATTTTCAAGACTTGCTGATAGTATATAAATGAAACAAATGCACAATAACTAATTTATTGAGGAATTTAAGATTGTTTCTATTGAGGATTAAGCAATTCCAGGCAAGGATTATAAAATAATATTTAAAGAAAAGGAAAATCTCCATTAGAAAAAAATAGGTCATTTTTCTGTCAGTACTTGAACAATGTCACTCCAAAATAGATTTATAATATTGTTTGGGAAAGAGAAAGTTAAAAAAGTAAATATCTTTAATTTCAGGCAAGCTTTACTATTACTCATTATCAACATTTTCATTATACATATTGGGGATTCACAGTGATGGGCTTCTATTTCTTAGTCTGTTTGCTTGAAGAAGCTACAGGAACAAAGTCAATGCATGTCATGATACATTTAGTTTAATTGATGTGTTGAGAGCCTGGTAATCCTTGAGCTGGCTATGGATTCATCCATTCACGATTAAAAATAATGCTAGACACTCTCCATTTTAAAGAGTAAAGCTAAGTAAAAACCCTATGGTTTTATTTGGAAACTCACTTTTATGTAACAATGGGGAAACTTAGATAAATTCTTAGGAAAGCCATCAGAAATTTGATTTTTTACAGCAAAGTTGTATTCATGTTTCCCTTTTTCTCTTAAAACTGTTCCTATTCAAAATTACTAAAGTGAAACATTTTTAATAGTATCATGTGGGCAAATAAACATTTAATCTCATGTCCCTTACACAGTGGATGAAGTGAGACTATGAGGGGGTAGCTTTTTACTGTTGACCACCGTTTTATCTTTAGAAGGTAGATCATATTAATAATTTTAAAAGTAATGTGAGTGAAATATAATTTCTAATATTTGAAAGTGGAAAATATTACAAATCTTGTAAAGATCGCCTCATTTACTGTGTGAAATCTTTTCCCCAAACTGCCACACTGGAAAGTAGCTTCTTTGCACTTCTCTTTAAGCTAATAATCTTTGCAAGTAATTTTCCTCTATACTAAATCTCATCTATAAATGATCTTCATTTCATAGTAACACTAATTAAGTTATTAGATTTATGGGTAATGAGCTGAAAGTACCACCTGAGTAAAATGTTAGTTTAAAGGCTGGGTGATTAACCAGAACTTGATCATGTGTGTTAACTCAGAATAAATAGTCATTGAAATAGCTGCACACTGCCCACCACTTCTCAGCATATCTCCACTACACTAAGCCTATTTCCTTTTTCAGGAGGACAGACACGTGCACTGTGATTTTAAGAGCCTTTCTAATTCTTTGCAGGGATAATACATGATCCAGGCAATATATAATCAAGTAGATTCTGTTTTTTTCTGGTCACTTGTTAAAACTTCTTTATTTAGGGTGAAGGAGTAGGGGAGAAAAGAGGTATCAGGGCACCCTCTGCTGGTAAGCTCACATAGGAATTTTGAAAGGATACAATTACATTTTGGGGAGGGCTTCCACACTTCACCAGAACCTCCCTCATACCTAATCCTCTTAAATCATTACAAATTAAGTACTCATAAACATAAGGACCTATATTTTAGGTTTGTAGGTTAGAAAACAAGACTTTTTTTTTGAGAGAATAGCTATTAAATGCAGTGAAGTTGATCATTGGTTCTAAAAAGCTTTATTGATGTACTAGAGGCTCAGTGCATGAATTCATGCATGGGTGGGGTCCCTACAGGGATTAGGCTAAAACCCACAGTCCAATGTTGTCTGCAGCTTCTGTCTGCTGCTCTGGCTCATCCTGGTCCCACTGCTCCCATCTGGGTTTGCACCCAATCAGTCCCAATAGGGAGTGGCTTGCGCTGCCACAGCAGTGCTTGCCAATGGTAAAACCTGTATCTGGTGCCTCCCAAGGGGAGTGGCCTGCGGGATTGGGCTAAAAATTATTCTCTCATGTACCCTGAAGGGTCCTGGATTGCAAGAGGGTTCAGGCCAGGCAGAGAGACCTCACTGGTGCACAATTGGGTTGGGGAGGAACTGTGCGAGGGCTCTAGGGCGAGTCCAGCCCATCTGTCTCAGTCTTGATCAGCAGTACCCCAGCATCAAGCCAACCTACTAATTGGAACATTTGCCCCCTGGTGATCAGTGCACATCATAGCGAGCAGTTGAGCAGTCTTAGCATATCATTAGCATATTACACTTAGATTGGTTGAATAATCGACTGGTCACTAGATGACTGGAGACTAAGCATATTAGGTTTTTATTATATAAGATAAGTAACAAATACTACAGTAACATATTAAAGGGTTCAATGCTATTATTTAATTCTAGAGACCTGGTATTAAATTTGTGCTCAGGGTGGGGGATGTCCTCAACCCAACCTGGGATACTTTGGGCCTAAACCAGCAGTTCTTAAATGGACAGTTGGACATTCTTCTTCCAATCTGGGATTGCTAGATCCCACCTGCTTGCCTACCTGACAGCCTGATCACCCCCTAACCATTCCTCTGCCAGTCTGATGCTAACTGCTCCCCTGCTAACCTAGTCGCCCTTACATGCCCTCCCCTGCCAGCCTGGTACCCCCTAAGTGTCCTTCCCTGCTGGCCTGATTGCCCCTAATGATCCCTGCCTTGGTCTCCACCACCGTGGCTTTGCCTGGAAGGATGTCCCAACGGATGTCTGAAAGATGTCTGGTCTAATTAGCATATTACCCTTTTATTAGTATAGATAACATATATGCCCCTAAAAAGTTATATTATGCCCTAATTGGTATGGCTCATTGGATAGAGTGTTAGCCTGCAGACTGAAGGATTCCAGGTTTGATTCTGTTCAAGGTCATGTACCTTAGCTAAGGACACATCCCCAGTAGGGAGTGTGTAGGAGGCAGCTGATTCATGTTTCTCTCTCATCAATGTTTCTAACTCTATATTTCTCTCCCTTCCTCTCCATGAAAAAAAAATCAATAAGATATATTTAGAAAAAACAAACAAACAGAAGACAAAAACAAGGTAAGAGTTTGAATATGTATTGTATAATTTAAAGCTTGTATATAATTTAAAGCTTGTAGTACAATGTAAAATACTACAACTTATTTTTAATATATTTTATTTATTTTTTAAAGAGAGGAAGGGAGAGAGCTAGAGAATTAGAAACATTGATGAGAGAGAAACATCAATCAGTTGTCTCCTGCACATCCCCAACTGGGGATGTGCCCACAACTGAAGTATATGCTCTTGACTGGAATCAAATCTGGGATAATTCAGTCTGCAGGCCAATGCTCTATTCACTAAGCCAAACTGGTTAGCTCCTCCCACTTCTTTTATTTTTCTTTTTAGAATATGCACATTTGAAGATATGGCATAAATTCATTTTTCCATTGATTTTTAGAGAGAATGAAAGGGAGATAGAGAGAGAGAAGCATCAATGTAAGAAACATCCCTTCAATTTCCTTCCTTAGGAACCCTGACCAAGAATCCAAATTAAAACCCAGGTATGTGCCAGGTATGTTCCCTGGCCTGGAATCAAACCTGCAACCTTTCCATGCACAGGACCATGCTCACGCTCAACCAACCTATCCACTTCAGCCTGGCTGTTACACAGTTTCTGGAATTTTATTTCAATTAATTTTCACAAAGTTTAGGTGAGAATTTTGCTGCCGAGGGAAAAAAAAAAAACAAACCTCTTTGTTTTGAGATATTATTCTTCCCTCATTGCTTTGTTTTCCTGCCAGTCAAAGAAAGGCTCTTGCAGTAGTTTCACTGGGTATCCAGAGTCAGAAGCATTCTCCTCACCACTACCCTCTCCGAAACCTCCTCTGCACTGGTACTGAGTCTGTCCTGGAGGGTACAGAGGCTAGGTAACAGAGACAATGACAGGATTTGGATCACTGGAACCACCATATCTACCTCTACATCTCACCCTTTCTCCATGATGCTGCAGAAGGTGGGGCCAGCAACTTCCAACAGCACCAAACTTTCAGATAGGCCAAGGTTTGCAGCGATAGCTCTTTGGAAGTGCTGCAGTCTCTTCCTCTCCTGAGCCGTTATTGCCCCCAAAGTTACAGGGCTGCACTGAAAGTCCTCTGCATGCCTCCCATCACTGGCAAACATGGCAGTGAACTCCACCATGGAACTGCTATTTTTAGATACTTTTAAACACCCTAGGCTGAGTTAAGACTTCACTTCTTGATTCTGATACTGCTTCTCAACTGTAGGACATGTACAAAAAATCCTTAGGCATGCTTTGACTTTCCTTCCTGATGGTAGCCTTAAATTCTGCATGTATACATCCCATTCCGCCCCCACCCTCCCACCCCCCGCTGGGTTTGGGCACCACATCCTGGCACCAGAGAATCGGTGGCCAGGACATTTCTCTGCGTTATTTTAGGCTCCTGAGTCTTTGGTTGAGTTGGCTGTTCTGCTTGCTTTGCTCCCCTGCCCTTTTACCCCCATCAATTTGGGGTCTTGAAAATATCTTGTTTTTTTGGTGGTGTTTGGGAGGGTCTTAGACTGCCTATGTTTGACAGCAGTTCCGAAGACTGAGCAGGTCATGGTAACTTTGTGATTCCTAAATCCCTCCCCCCAGGTCCTTTATCTAAGGGGAATTGGGTTGCCCAGATGTGATGCTCATTTGGTTTAGAATTCACCCATAAGGACATGACATATTTTACAGAAAAGCTTTTGTGTGGAGGATACCTGCAAGGAGGGGAATCAGCAGTGAAAGGAACCAATGGTGGATTTGGAACCCCCAGACAGGGAACCTCACTCACTTCTCACATGTATCCCCATTGCACTTCCTGCATGTCTCCCCCAGAGGCTGGCCATGGCATGCAGGAGACTTACTTGGCTTCCTTTATTGCCTGGAGACAAAGAAAGCCAAACCTCCCCCCTGCTCCACTGGCTGCATGGCTCTGGCCCACACTGCCATCTTTGTGGCTCTGGGCACTGCCATGTTTGTCATGGGGTGATGGTTAATTTGCATATTACCTTTTGTTAGATAAGATACTTGTGAATTGTGAAAGGATTCTCATCATCAAGTTAACTAACATATCCATCACATCACATACTCATTTTGGGGTGTGTGAGAACATTTAAATTCTACTTTCAGCTATATAATAAAATAAGCTAAACTATATATAGTTACACCTAATATGTAAGCCTCAGATCTCAATAATTTTATCACTGTATAATTATACCCTTTTACTAGCCTCTTCCTATTTTGTCACCCAAGACCCTGGTAAGTGCCATTCTACTCTGTTTTATGAAATCAAACTTTCTTTAAGGTCCAAAATGTAAGTGATACCATTCAGTATTTATCTTTCACTGCCTGGCTCATTTCCTTCAGCATAATGCTCTCCAGATTCACAGATGGCAGGATTTTCTTCATTTTTAAGTCTCAATAATATCTTTTTTTTATGTATCCAATGCAATTTTAAAATGCATTCATCTGTCAATAGATACTTTACATTGTTTCCTTATCTTGGATACTGTGAATATTGCTGGAAGTGAGAGGATCCCTCTGCTATTGGAAGGTGCTGTGTTGGGTATGGGTCCATGGTCAGAATAAGTCTAAGACTTCCCTACCTATTTTGATATAAATATTTCTTCAATTACCTGAATATGTAGGAGACATTCAACTAGTTTCTGGATTTCTCTCAGAGGAAATGGCTCAACCTGTAGCTGTTTATTTGGTGCATTTGTGAAAGGAGAAAAACTCAAGAGCCTCATATATCTTGGTGACATCCAATGTGAGCGTTTCTGTTTGCCAAAGCCATGGTGATCCCACTTATCCGTGTCAAGATAATTTAAATATATATCATTTTGTTATATTCATTGTCAACTTAGTCGCTTAGCCTTTTTATAGTTTAGCTTTAATGAGAGCAAGCACATTTTGGGGTAATTGGGAAGAGAACACATTTCCTGTTTTGTATGAATGGGATTTGGCTTTGTAGATCAGCAAAGTCTTGCCTGCTATTTAGAATCAGCTTGAGATGCTCAGAGGTGTGAAGAACTTGCCAAAACCTTAAGCATCAGATAAGGTCAAGGGCGGAGGCTTTCTCAGTAAGGAACAGTAAAGCAGGGAGAATGTAACAAATCAATTAGCTCTTCTAGGTCTGTGTTTCCTCATAAAAAGTTAGTTGGAGGACCTAGGAAGTCTCTAGGTCTTAAATGCTTCAAATCTATTTTCTTCATTTTGCCTTTTAAATGTTAGGGTGTATGTTTAATGAAACCATAGTTATGTCACTGAAATCTTCTGTTTCAAATGGCTATTCTCTCTTTGGTCAGTGACAGCTAGGAGCAGTCAGAGCTACTTGCTCCATTAATACACCACAAAGAACTCCCACAAGCTCAGATTCAGATTCTATTGAAAGTGGTTCATTCCATACTGATTTCTAACTCAATCCTCTACATCCTCTAAGAACAAGCACCATTTAGACTGCTAATGGCATAGATTTCTGGCTTGCCACCATCTTAGACAGAAATGCTCCCTGGCATTAGAGTTGGTTCATGTAGAAGCTGTCCATCTTCTTCTTGTCCAACTTTGACTGTATACTCATCTATTTGGAACCAATTTTCAAAAAAAAAAAAAATCTCCATGATAGTAAATAGATCTCCAAATACTTAGTAGTCAACTTACATTCATTCTCCTATATTCCACATCCAATTTGTCAGAAAACTTTGTCTACTTCTATGACCACAATGAGTCTCACATTTTCTGTCATCTCTATTTCCCCTCTGCCTCTGTCCTTTAAGCACTGCCAATTTCCACTGGGGCTACTGAAGTTGCCTCTTCTCTGATCTTTGATTCCAGACTTCCCCTACTCTCCACATCCTTTACTAGACTGAATTTCTCAATTAAGTAAAAGTCATTTCTTATGTGTTTTTAAGGCTTGGGACAATGTCTAGTACAATATATGGGATAAATAAATGGTGAATAAATAAAAGTGAGAGTGTACTACAAATCATAACCACAGCTATGTCAATGACATTGAGGCAGGATGCCTAACATGGAATTTGCCCTTGAGTCATTCCAAGATCATCCAAATTCAGATACAAAGCTAATGTGTAAATTATATAATGTGATAAATAAATGGTAGTGAAGCAGCATTTACTGACATTCCTATCTTGATCCTGACCAATTTTATCTACCTTTTTATCCTGACCAATTTTATCTCATTTGCTGCAAAATACTACTGTAATCCTCTGTGGTCCTATGCTTAGAAACCCACACTTTTGAGGTGCTTGTGAGAACTTGTAAAAAACAAACAACAATAACAACAACAACAACAACAAACAATAGTAGTTTGATTTATTTTCACCTTAAAGAAAACAATAGGTATCCTTATGTGGCTTTATGTATAACTAGAGTCCCAGTGCATGATTCTGTGCTCGGGGGTTGTGTCCCACAGCCCAACCTGCACCCTCTCTAATCTGGGACCCCTCAAGGGATGTCCTACTGCAGATATACCTTTCATAATCCATGACTGCTGGCTCCCAACTGCTCACCTGTCTGCCTTCCTGATTATTCCTAAATCTTTCTGCCTCCCAGCCTGATCACTCCCTAACCTCTTCCATGCCAGCCTGATTGATGCCTAACTGCTCTCCCTGCAGCTCTGGGCACATCTAACTACCCTATCCTGCAAGTCTGGTTCCCCCAAACTGCCCTCCTCTGCAAGCCATCTTGTGGCGACCATCTTGTGTCCACATGAGGCAAGTTCTTTGACCACATAGAGGAAGCAATCTTGTGTGTTGGCGTGATTGTCGATTTGCATATTACTCTTTTATTAGATTGGGTAGAGGCCTAGTGCACGAGTGGAGGCTGGCTGGTTTTCCCTGAAGGGTGTCCTGGATCAGGGTGGGGGTTTCCTTGAGGTATGGGGTGGCCTGGATGAGGGGCCTGTGGTGGTTTGCAGTCTGGCCACACTTCCCAGTGACCCAAGCAGAAGCCCTGGTATCTGGGATTAATTTATCTTCTATAACTGAAACTTTGTAGCCTTGAGTGGAAGCCAGGGCTGGCCAGGAAGCTTGGCTTCCTCAATTGCCAGGGAAATCTAAGCCTCCTGCTCACTCCGTGGCTGCTGCCATTTTTGTTAGGTTTTACTTATCTTCTATAATTGAAACTTTGTAGCCTTGAGTGGAGGCCAGGGTAGGCCAGGAAGCTTGGCTTCCTCCATTGCCAGGGAAACCCAAGCCTCCTGCTCACTCCATGGCTGTAGCCATCTTGGTTGGGTTAATTTTCATACTCTCTCCTGATTGGCTGGTGGGTGTAGCTTGTGGGCATTGTAGCTTGTGGTATAGTCAATTTGCATATTAGTCTTTTATTAGATAGGATGATTTTTCTGACCAAAATTTTATTTTTTATTATTTTTAAATATATTTTATTGATTTTATACAGAGAGGAAAGGAGAGGGATAGAGAGCTAGAAACATAGATCAACTGCCTCCTGCATGCCCCTTAGGGAGGATGTGCTCTTGACCAGAATCGAACCTAGGACATTTCAGTCTACAGGCCAACACTCTATTCATTGAGCCAAACTGGTTTTAGCCAAAATTTCATTTTTTGTAATTCATCTTTGTGGGAACCTCTTTCCACGTCCCGCGTGGTTCAGGGTTCCCGGGTCAGGGTTAGGGTTCTGAAGGAGGCCGCATGCAAATGAAATGAGAGACTAGAAAATATTAATTTGGCAATATTGGAGGGCCAGGCGGGAGCCTTCCTCTAGTGGGAAGGACTGCCATTTGCTCTGGCCTTTTTCTCCCTTTTATTAAGGCTTTGGGAGACACCCCAAGCCTTTAGGCAGGAAATAACTGAAATTAACATGAAACAAACAGTTTCAACTAAACAATGAGTAATCAGCTCTGACCTTTCAGAGCAATTAAGGTTTGCCAGCTTTCTGGCCTCATGTTTACATCCATTTGGTGAGAACAATATTTGGTCTCCGACATCTCCCCCATTTTCTTTCCTCTAAAAAATCTTGCACCTACAGACTAGAAATAAATATTAAGAACAAAAAATAAGACAAGCAACAATGGCTATGCTAAGAGGTAAATAAATAAGTCTATAGTATCTTTCTTTCTGGACCAACAGTCCTTTGAGTCCCAGTTTCAATGTCCAACAGTTTTTTGAATATACATATTAGCAATGATATTTCAGTTCTGGATGGTGGACAAATGGTGGCAATGCAGGTCCAACCCTCTCTGGTTTGGTCCTGGGCAATGGCATCGATGCACAGCTGCTGACTGTTAGATGGCAAGGTGTCGTCAGCATCTTCCATCTCTGGACTGCTTCTCCTCTCATCTTCATAGCTGGAGTATTCTCTGTTATAGGATTTCACATGGTCTTGGAGCTGTTTTTCTGAAAATATATAAACATTCTCGACCAAAAGTTAGTAAAGGAATTTTTTTTCTATAAATTTGACTTTGGATCCTTTTTATTTTTGCCCAAATAATTTTCCTTTGACTTATTTTAATACTATGTATGTTTTTCATGGGTGTCTTGCTGTTAAGTAAAAATTTTTTTAGATGTAATTTGCTTACAGGATGCTTTTTCCTTACATAATATTACTGTACTATCCCCCCTTTTTTATGTAATTATGAGGCTTTTGGAAAATTTTTATAATGCAAATATGACTGCTTTATGTTTATTGCATGTTGAGTAATTTTACCATGCAATGAACTACCAATAGAAATTTAAGTTTATACTTTAGGAACAACTGTTTTCCAGTACAATTAAATTTTCTTAATATTCACCTATTTCAATTAACCAATTAAATTAATTTGAAAATTTAACTACTATTTTATTATTAAATTTAATATTCTAACAACAATCTTAGTTTTATCCTGTAAATATTAGTGGAAAGAATTATTTGCATTCTTTTTTTTAAGTTTTTTTATTAATTTTTTATACATGTCTCCCCGTGCCCCCCCTCCCTCCCAGGCATACCCCAACCCCCCCAGTGTCTATGTTCATTGGTTATGCTTATATGCATGCATACAAGTCCCTTGATTGATCTCCCATCTACCCCACCTAACTTTAATCTTCCTGCTATAATTTCACAATCTGTTTGAGGCTTTACTGCCTCTGTATCTAT
>PVJN01011045.1:0-55256 GCA_004026805.1 Lasiurus borealis
ATTCTACTTTAATAGATTTATAAATTGCCAAATAGTATTATGGATGACATATTCAGAAATAAATTTACCACCTAAGGTTTTATATCTTCTCTTGTCTTGCCAGACCAATTATTGCTTAAATGTTTTATTGGTCCCATTATTTTATAAACTTAATTCATAATAAATTAATTTATTTTAGCAATATATTTCTATTATCATACTATTATCATAAGTAATTCATTCAAATCCTAATAATGTTAATTTCACTTCATTAAATCTACATTGAGTCTGTTTCTAATTTGTTTGTTTATTTTGACAAAAGGATACTTAAGTTTGGGTGGTGAAGACATAATACTATAGACCAGTGGTCGGCAAACTGCAATTTGCCGCTCTGTTGACTAATGAGTTTGTCAATCACTGCTATATATAAATGATGTATAAAAATGTACTCATAAGTCCTATAGAATTTTATTAACCAATGTCACCAAAAAAATTCAATTATTAAAAAACTACGTTGATACTTTTATTAAAAGGACTTCCATTGTAATTTAAAGTAATTAATCTATAAATTTGTGATTATACACAGAAGCAGTTTCAAATATTTTTTCAGTCATCTTAGAACATTAATATATTATTGTCTTATAAAACTTTAAAATAACTGTTTCATATTTTTGTAATTATTTTTTGTGAATCAAGCTCACTTTCTAGAGCTAAGCTGTGTAATACATCACAGTCATATATGGCTATTAAGCATAGTCCAAATTGAGATGTGCTATAAGTATTAAGAATATACATAATTTTGAAGACAATAAAATAAATAACAATGTGAAATATCTAATTAGTGATGAATGCAAACATTTTTTACATATTAGACTAAACCAAATATATTTTATGTTAATTTATGTATTTATTTTTTACTTTTCTTTATGTGACTATTACAAAATTTAAAATTGCATATGACTTACATTTCTGATTCATATGGGATAAAAGTAGTATATATCTATTGAACAATGTTGTTATAGCTTTAGCTCAATGGCTCTTCAGCAGATATTTTTATAAATCTTGACTTAATTTTTTTTCACCTAAAAATAACTTCCAAAAATATTGCCATTTAATGTCATTGGTAGCAACCTACAAAAAATGGAACTGTTAAGAGGGGGTTGCTGATTTTGTGTGTTTGTATACACATCTGCCTGTAACCATGTGAGAACATTCTGATATTTTAATGTGCCAATTCTCTTTTAGTGATATTACATGTCTCATTTTAATCAAACAAGGCCCCTTATTGTTCTTATTTCATAAACAACGTATCTTGAGGGAGGCTGAGTAACTTTTTCAAAGTATATTTTTCTAACATTTTTTAAAGAAAACCTTTATATTGCAATAACATAATAAAATAGCTATTTCTGGGGAGGGGGGAATCTTAGTAATATCAGCCTCTTGAAAATTGTATATTTCAATATTCAAAATATATTTTTATTATGGATAAAATATCCAGTTCTATCATATATTTCTTAGTTTATTTTGACATGAATTATGAAAGATTATGCTACCTTGATTTTATCCATTCTAATTCTATTTTTTTTATTTTTAAAATATTTTTATTGATTTCAGAGAGGCAGTGAGAGGGAGAAAGAGTTAGAAACATCAGTGATGAGAAAAAAATTATTGATTGGCTGCCTCCTGCATATCCCTTGCTGAGGATTGAACCTGAAACTCAAGCATGTGTCCTTAACTGGCATTAAACCCAGGACCCTTTAGTCTTCAGGCCAACACTCAATCCACTGAGCCAAACCAGCTAGCCCTTATTCTATTTTCATATACATTCTATATATCTTAATGCTCATGAATCTTTAGAGCGTATAAAATTGTTCCTAATATTACATGGACTTACTATAGAATTAATAGATGAATTGAATAATGATAGCAAAATACCTCTTTTGGAATCACTCTAAAGAGTTTAGTTGCTGAAAACATAGATAAAATTTTTTTTATAATAAAAGCGTATTATGCTAAGTGTTGGAATGATCAGTTAACCATTCTGTTAACTGCTCAACCAGTCACTATGATGTGCAGTGACCACCAGGAGGCAGATGCTCCAACTGGTAGGTTAGCTTGCTGCTGGGGTCCAGGCGATCAGGACTAGGTGAGAGGGCTGGACACACACTGGAGCCCTCAAGTGCTCCCACCGCAGCCAGCTAGCTCCAATGGGCCACAATCTGGTCTGGGCAAGACAGCCCCAATTGACCCTAATCGCTGGTTAGGCTGAGGGACCCCAACTGAGGTCCTGATGTAATGTACACTGGGCCTCTAGTATTATGATAAACAGTGATGTACCAAAGCAAATTATAGTAGGAATAAATATAAACTCAGAATAGGATTGACAAAAAGCATCTTCTGTTTGACCACAAGATGCACTACATGGTTATTCATCCTAAAAATGCATCAATCTGGCCTGTTTGGAGAACACATCCTAAGTAATAAAAGCCTAATATGTAAATTGTCCCTTCAACCAGGAGTTTGACCTGGAGTTTGACCGCTCACTAAGACATGTGCTGACGGGCAGAGGGTGGCACAGAACCTGATGTCATCAGTGATGTGGCACTGACAGCAGTGGCAATGGAGGCACTGCTAGCCCCAAGGGCCCTGACAAAAGTGGGACTGTAATAAAATAGTGGAACAGATGAGCGGGTAGTCTCAGGCCAAGGCGAGTGCAAGTGGGTCCCGATGGCTTGGCCAATCATCCTGCAGATATAACCAGTGGCGGCGACAGGGAGTGAGGCTGCTGCCCAGCTTCCAGGTGCCCAGCAGGGGCGTGGCCACCACTCAGTTCCCAGGCACTGATGGAGCTGGGCAGGAGACCAATGATTAAGTGGAAGGGGATGTGCAGGAGCCCAGGGGCCCAGATGCTGCCCAGGGCCCAGAAGTCAGATGGGATCTGACCTTATAGGATGCTCATGATTGGACTGTAGGACAGGGAATGCTATCATGTACAAATTTCATGATCCGGGCCTCTCATAGAAGATAACTGTGGAGATGTCAACTGTAAGTTAGCATAGCATTATTGTTCCATAACTCTAGAAAAGCCACTACTTCAGTAGATCCATTATAGTAAAGGAGAGTTTGATGAAAGATTTTTAGAAATCTTACAATTTTAGAAACTTCATAGTTCTTTAACATTTGGTAAAGAATGTCAAAAGCTAGTATTAAACAAAGCTCATAATGCATGAAATAAAATAATGGGGGGAAGGAGTAATAAATAAAGACTTAGGCATAAAAACAATCTTCCCATTCCAGTCACTCCCAATAGATTTTCCATTGAAATATGGGATCATTTTTTCGGTTATATAGATATGATGGACATGTCTTCACGAGGCTATAAGGCACTTTGTGCAGGTAGTTTTTCATCTGTGCCCTTTAATAGTTCATCTCCAAATATACAAAGAACTCAATCTCATTTGACTATTTACCAAACAAATTAGAATATTATGTCTTTAGTATGTTTTATACAAGCAAAGTATACATTGAATAAGTTTCTGATTAATTTCCATTTAAACTCTATGTTTTAATTAAAGCATGAAACATCTCCACATAGACAAAATATTTTTATACTTTTTTCTTATAATGGTTTTAATTTATGATGCCTCCATTTTGTGTCTAATTTTTTATGTACATTTTAGCTTGTACCTTTTGAGTTACACTGCTCTGGATTTTGTAATCCTTGGAATACTTTGAATTTTAAAAATCCTTTCTAGTATTACAAAAATATTTCAAACAATTTGGTGCCATTTTATCAAATGACATAAAAATGTTCAGTTTTGTGTTTTATCAAATTATTTATCCTGATACTATCCTACATTATATTCAAAATTATATAAAACATTGCCAGATAAACAGGGGTTTGCATGCATTTTCCTACTTCCTAAGATATTACTACCATAACACCTGTATATAAAAGCCTAAGACACCATTATAACCAAAAGACCAGAAGGACCAGAATGTTAGGTTGTTATGATGTGCACTGACCATGAGCAGGCAAATGCTCAATGCAGCATCTTCATCCTCATGGTCAGTGTGCTCCCACAGCCAACTTCCCCTGGCCAGGCATCCTCCTGTGGTCCCTGCTCCTGGCCAGCAGGCCTTATTTGACTGATCAGAGGTGGGCCCTGGGCTGCGATGAGAAATCAGAGGTGGGTGGCAACAGACATGGCCCCCTCTCCAGTGGCCAGTGGCCAAACTCCCACACCCTTGTTTCTCACCCCAGCCAGCAAGCCCAGATTGGCTCACCACCCATCTATCACAGTGGTTGCATGGTGGTGAGGGAAGGAGGGCAAGAGGTGGGAAACTGCGCAGTGGCAGGGTGCTGGTGTCCATTCCTTCCAAACTGGCCTGGAAAATGTCATCTTCTCTCTCAACCCTAGTGGGGCCTTCGAGCCCCAGGCTGGGATGGGGAACTGGATGTGGGTGGTGGTGAAAGCAACCCCTTCCCCATGGGGGCCAAGGCCTGCTCCCTCCCCTCAGCTTGTAGGCCCCAATCCTCCCCCAGCCAGCCAGCCCAGTGGGTGTGGCAGCAAAGGAAGGAGGAGGGGGAGAGGAGGGGAACCACATGGTGGCAGGGCACAGGCAATAGCATCGGTGTCTGTTCCTTCTGTGCCCAGCCTGGCAACCAACACCTCCTCTCCTTACCCTGCTGGGGCCTTTAAGGCCCTGGTTTGGACAGGGAACCAGGGGTGGGTGTCAGCAGATATGGCCCGTTTCCCAGGGGGGCCAAGGGCTAGCTCTCTCCTCAAGGCCAGCGGCCAACCTCCCATGCCCTGTCCCTCCCTCAAGCTGGCAGGCCCCGATCGGTCTGGCTTGATCATCTCTGATCGCCAGCCAGGCCTAGAGACCCCACCAGTGTACTAATTTCTTGCACTGGGCCTCTAGATTTTTATATTAGCATATAGTTCATAATTTGTATATGGTAGAGAAAACAAAAAAAGTTTTTAGGCTTTTATTGTATCCGTGATTTTATAAGTTCCATTATACTCATTATATAGAGGAAACTATTTTACATGCACTAAAAGTTATTATTTACCTCTTACATTTTTTTAGTCTGAAGAATTTCAAAACCCACAACTCTAATGGCAATGGGTATGAAACCAATCTATAATAATAAAAGGGTAATAATCTAATTAGAGCAGATGTGTTCTGGACATTTTTCCAGATGTCCTTCTTGAAGAAGCTGGGGCCGGAGGGAAGGCAGCCTGGGTCCTGGGTGCTTGTTGGCAGCCTTAGGGAAGCCATTCCAGGTTCTAGGTGCCAGAGAGAAGCTGGTGCTAGCAGTTGTTGGGGGAGGCCTACTGTGGATGGATTTTCTGGACACAGGGGTGGGTTTCCCTTAGCCTATCCTTCACCTTCTCCAATCTGGGACCCCTTAAGAGATATCTGACTGGGATTGGGCCTAAATGAGCAGTCAGACATCACTCTAACAATCCAGGACTGCTGGCTCCTAACCACCTGCCTGACTGCCTGATTGCCCCTAACCGCTTCTGTCTGCAAGCCTGATTATCCCCTAACTACTACCCTGCCAGCCTGATTGATGCCTAACTGCTCCCCTGCCAGCCCAATTGCTCCTAACTGCCCTCCCCTGCTATCCTGATCACCGCTAAGTGTCCTCCTTGCAGGCCTGGTCCTCCCCAACTGTTCTCTCCTGCAGGCCTGGTCCCACCAACTCCCCTCCCCTGCAGGCTTGCCCCCTCCCCAACTGCCCTCCACTACATGCCTGGTTCCCCCCAACTACCCTCCCCTTCAGGCCTGGTCCCCCCTCAACTGCCCTCCCCTGCAGACCTGGTCCCTCCCAATTGCCCTCCCCTCCTGGCCTGATTGCTCACAACTGTCCTCTCCTGGAAGCAATCGTGTAGTAACCATCTTGTGTCCACATGGAGGTGGCCATCTTGTGTGTTGGAGTGATGGTCAATTTGCATATTACTCTTTTATTAGATTATATATATATATATATTACACACACGCATATACACACACATATATGCATACATATAATTTTAGGTCTTACATCCAGTTCTTTCTGATTGGGCATGGATTCTTGTCAACATATACTTTTAAAGCTTTTAATTAATTTAAAGTGCAGTCAGAATTAAAAAAGCTCTGACCATCTAAAATATTCAGCCTTAAGATTCTTTGTAAAAAATATTGACCTGGCTGGTGTGGCTCAGCCATTGAGTATAGACCCAGGAACCAAGAGGTTGTTGGGTTCGATTCCTGGTCAGGGCATGTGGGCTTGATTGCTACCTTAGATAATTCATAAATATTCTCAGATTAGAAGTTATCTCTGCTTTTGGAATTAGTATGTCTTGCAGACACTATTAATCAAACATGTTTGAGAAAGGCCTACAGGGCCAATGTTATTCTCTGCTACAGTCAAATATGACATTTTGTCGCAATTAGTATGCACATTTCTACAGGCAAGTTGGGGCCAATGGTCAGGTTACATGACATCCATAGGCAGAGGTCATTTATAGCTGTCTATTGAGACATTTATAGGTCTCTATTGGACATTTTCATGCAAATTATTGCATTAACATTGCACAGTCTATAATACAAAAACTGGATAGAAAAACAACTCCTATTTACCAATAAACTTATAATGCTCTCAACTTGAAGATATTTCTTTATTCACCATTTTATTATCTCTCAGAATTCTATCAGTTTATTATTAAAGTATCTGTAGTATGTTCACCTTATTTTACTTGTCATTGAGTTCATTCTTAATTATCTCATATGTACTTGTAAATCCAGATGTTGCCCCCAGCTGTATCAAGTTCATTTTGTTTTTCTAAATGTAAGATGGTACATATCAAATAGATAAGTTTTGATATTTTCAAGAAATAATATTCAGAAACCAGTTTGGCTCAATGGATAGAGCATTGACCTGTGGACAGAAAGCTCTCAGGTTCGATTCCGATCAAGGGCATGTACCTTGGTTGCAGGCACATCCCCAGTAGGGGACATGCATGAGGCAGCTGATCGATGTCTCTCTCTCAGTGATGTTTCTGACTCTTTATCCCTCTCCTTTCCTCTCTGTAAAAATCAATAAAATATTTTTTTTAAAAAAGAAATAATATAACAGCTTTATTTTAAAGTGTCAATATTTACAATGTTTAGAAAATATGTGCCTTTCAAATATTTAAATTAATAAGAAAACATAGATGGCATTTGAAACTGCATGGTAATAAAATTTTTCAAAATACTTCTGTTTGTTAGAAATGCAAAAACAATTAAAGTCCTCTACCCTAATTTTATCTTAAATCTATAAAAACACATTTTGTAATCTAGAATGTTGACTCATACAATAAAAATAACTTATATTAATAAACAGAATTTTGTATAATGTGTTTGATGTCAATTCACAAAAGTATTTTTTCAAATTATTTAGCAAAATAGAGCACTTTTACACAAGTACTTCATGTCATTCTAGTTTTCTCTCCTAATTTTCTCATTATAATTTTTATTTCTGTAATTTTCTATACCACATTGAATCTCTTCAGAAAATATACAAATACAAATGTTATACATTTATAGGTTTCACGTTTAATGGAGACGAAATAGTTATTAGTTTACTACCTGACCACTATATTTCCCCTGAAGAAGCTTTACTTGTTCAATATATAATTTTTTAAACATTTTATCTTTGCAGAATATTCTCAGTGAACATCTGAAATGAACAAGAGATGTAAATGCAAACCAGCAAGAGAAGAGAAAGTATCAGATAAGAGTAAAGCAGTGTAACTATAAACCTTGTAGCTCAGCAAAAATGACCAAAGATTTAAAAGGTGAAGGGCTAGTATATTTTGCATCTGTAACTCACTGTAATATATTCCATACAGGTGTCTAAAATTCTTAGTGAATAAAGGCAGAATGTAAAAAAATATGAAATAATTGAAGGAAATTAAATATTAGAAATACCCCAAATTAGCAGATGTAGGAATTTTGAATAAGTATACTAAACTCTCTCATATCCCATAGCAACACTATATGAGGATATTTAGGTGTGGTGCTAAATTTCTCAATATATGTGTATTATAGTTTGAGCCTATTTTATTTCAAATGTCAAGGGACAAATTTCCCTTAGCAAATATTCTTTAGACATAACTCACCTGATCTAAATGAGATGGAATAAATATTATGTTGCTACTCATTTCTGTAGTCAGCTGTAAAAGTTTCTTTTGGTAATATTAAAAAATAAAATGTGTTGTGATTCTAACAGTCCTCTGCATAAAGTACAGTTTAAATACTTAGTTTTGTAAAAATGTGATATTAATTGACTAATATTGCCATGGCAATTTAATATCTATGGGTGGTTTGAAACTGTTGCTGATCATTGATGCTTCATCAAGTTTAATAAAATGATGCCACTTTTTTTTTTGCCTGGATAAATTCTAAGCAAGTAAAGCATGCGGTACAACTATTTCAGCAACACATCAAATCCTTAGAATGTTAGTACTGGAAGGACTTATTATTTAATTCACCTCCTTCATTTTACTGATAGAGAAATTGTGATCTGGAGACTTTGAATAACTGTCTAAACATTTCCATAAAAAGCTCCAGTTGCTAAGAGAGACTTGAATATATCTCTCCATCTTTCTGCTTTAGTCCATTCACTGCTTTAGTTTCACTGCCTAAGATTCAGTGAAAAGGATATCAGTGATTTCATTACTAATTTTATCACTGAACACAAATGAATCAAAATAATATTATAGTAATCAAGTTTGGAAAATATTTTATATTTCAGAAACTCAATAGAATATCCAATAAGTATTAATTTGTATGCATTCACTAAATACATAAAATGTAGATTTATAAATAAATAAATGTAAATGTTGTTGTATTTCAAGTTTTCTGAAATTTAATTATTAAATTATTGACATTTTCATGTGTGACTCAATTTATTTCTTATAGAAAATCACTCAATTCCAATAATACATCATATAGTATAGTATCTCTTTTTTAGAAATATGTAATTAAATTAAGACTATCTGAAAAAGTTAATTATGAAGTTTGTTCCTCTGAAGATAATTATACTTTTGAATTAATGCCCATGATAACATTGTACATGGGGAATACGAAAAATACATTACAATTAAAACTTTGAATCAAATTCAAGCTTTGCAAATAGATAAAACAAAATATTTTTAAATGAGCTTGGTATTTTAGTTGTCTTTATACACTACCTGTGTGATAAACTGTTAGGGTTTAATTTTTAGCATCTACAAAGTAAGAGAAATATCCATAATGAATCTAGAGTTTCCATGTTTTCTTTTTAATCCATTCAGCCATTCTATGTCTTTTGTTTGGAGAATTTAATAAATAGAATAACAAATATAATACAAATATGTAAATATTTTAAATAAGTGTTTCTTAAATATGCATAACTGGATTATCCCATCTAAACTTTTATAGTTAGCATGAAAATGATAGGCAATAACTTTTACTAAAAATGATGTATTGTTTTAAATAAGCTCAGAGAATAGTTTCATCTGTTCTAATATGCTATTGAATTATTATTACTTATCAATCCCAAAAGGATATAAGTTTCTAGGAGATGTATTTTTGTTTGATTCTAATATTTTTACTAAGGCCTTAATTCAGTGAATTTCTATTTAAAGCCAATTAAAATTAATTCTATTTTTAAAAAAAGATACCACAAAAGAGTTTAAGCTTCTTATCTAACCTACTCATCTTGTTTTAATAGTCTTTTAAAAACATTTTCATAAATATCTGGTTCTACAAATAATCTTGGAACTACTTAACTGGTTACTTAGTTAATGAGCTGAATGAACTCTTTGGCAAGTTAAGTTTTAGAAACATATACTTTGAAAAGAAGAAAATAGAAGACAACAACACAACAAAGCATGATCTTTCCATAGAAAAATTAGATAGGCTAATTTCTATTTGGTTATATCTTCCAAGCAGCTTCTGTTTTACTAATTTTTTTTCTCAGGAAAAGCAGTTGAGGAACAATATTGTGTATCTCAGACTGTCTTTTTAAATTGTTGATCAGATTTCTCAAGCTTACAAAGGTTTCTATGACTTATCTCAACAATAATGAATTCAAGAATTGGAAATGAATCGAAGGAATACAAAACAAGAGAGTTTGGGGGAGACAAGAGGAATTAGGAATGGAACATAGATTCAAATATTCTAAAAGTCAAATATTTAAATCTCAATCTATGAGATGCTTTAGATTTTCAAAATAAAAGTTGTTTCTAGGAAAAAATAAAGGTAGATGAGAGGTAGATTTTTTTTTCTCCAACTCTGCAGTCATAGTTGTAGAATTTCCTTACTAATTAATAGTTGAAGAATTCCCCTACCAATTAATTAAACATGCAATTACTGAGCTGAAGCTAGACCTTACCACCCCTTTTCTATTGTGTTTAAAGTATTATAAATAGTAGTACATATGTCTCTTTTTTCCCCATTGACCTCTCCCTACCTCTCCTACCCCCCAATACATTCCCTGACCCCCCACCCGATTCTTTTCTTTAAAAGCATCTTGCCTCTGCAGACTAGAAATAAACTTACAAGAACAAAAAATGTTTGAGTCCCACTTTCAATGTCAAACAGTTCCTTATGTGTACACGTCAACAATGGTATCGGGATGGTGGACAAATGGTGGCAATGCAGGTCTGACCCTCTCTGGTTTGGTCCTAGGCATCCTGTAGCGACACACAGCTGCTGACTGCTAGCATGGCAAGGCCGTTGTCAGCATCTTCCATCTCTGGACTGTTTCTCCTCTTACCTTCCTGGTTGGAGCAGGCCTGTCAATCCCTCTCTGTTGCAGGAGTCCAGTTGGCTTGGAGTTGTTTTCTGAAAGTATATCAACATATTCTTGACCGAAAGTTAATAAAGGAGTCTTTTCTAAAAAAATTGACTTGGGGTCCTTTTTATTTTTGTCCAAACAATTTTCCTTTGGATATTTTGCTAGATCTTTCTTAAGAGTAGCAATGAATTAGCACATACTCTATAAATGACCTATGTAGAAAACATGCTATGCTATGCTTAGCAAGTACTTTTTTCATATTCCTCAATGATTTACTAGGGCCTTTTTTAGGAACTCATCAGCAAGTCATTTTGAAGTTATCATGCTGTCATTAACTGCTGCGCCTCTTCTCCCCACAAAATTCATGAAAAATGTAGACTTACTATCAATTTCACTCAATGCATGAGTTTCACAACTGATTTCATCATGATCTCTCATGCTGGGTTTATAGATTGCTCCAAATGGGGGTGAGAACTCCTGCTGATACTGTCATAGAGCAATCTAGTCATGTTCTAAGTGAATCTGTTAAAACTATCAACAAGTTATAGCCATTAACTTTGAAGATAAACAGAGATGGACTCTTTCCTTCAGTATAACTAGAAATGGAAGGTGAAAAATAAGGTCTCTAATAAGATAGAGAAAGGTTCCGTATCTTCTATTTTCTTTCTTTCCTATTATTTTTAGATTGTCACTTGAAACAACTTCAGGGGGAAAAGCTGCTTCCTTTTCTACTAAATGCCTTATCAGGTTAGTAGAAGGTAATTTAAGATTTTGAATATATCATTGTCTCTTCATTTATATTCTAAAAGAGCTTTATTTGGGTACAATATATTTTTAAATATCTAATCATATAATATAGTTAATTCTCATTATTTTAAGCAGTTAATTTTATAAAATTTGTTGCAAAGACTAAATTAGCAAGCATTTAAAATTGCCCTTGAGGGATACATGTACACACATATAAACAGATATAAACAGATTACACACATATAAACAGATTAAAAATCCTAAAAAAAAAAATATATATATACTTTTTCTGAGAAATTCTAATATTTTTAAAATACAAAGAAAAACCCAGGTGTTTCAGAAGTACTAACTGACTTTCATAAGGAGGCCCACTAACAAGTGCTAATTCTAAGATTTAAACCCTATCCTGCTAGTTCTGAACCAGAGCTTCTTGCTCTAAACTGCCACTTCTTTTGCTCATCTCTGTGTGAGAAGTGAAGCATAAAGTCAGAGTCACATCATCTTGTTCAGCTGCAGCTGGGAGTGTGCATGCATGCTGTCTCAAATATTTTGATACCCTGTACATTTCTGCAACTGACCATGTAAGCACTACAAATATTTATTTGTCATTACACATAAATATTAACAAATAAAATTTGCAAGTAAGAAATTAGCAAATATTATGGGTTGACTATAGTTTGTCTAGATGGTCCAGAGGGGAAATTATATACATACACACTAATAAAAATAACAGCAACTCTGAAATTGTATTCCTTCTCTTCCTAATGTGGTTTACAAAATGTCAAGGGAGATGCTCTATGAATCTTTGGACACAGTGCTTATCAGAGTGGTAGATAGATTATCTGTAACTAAATTTAAAATTCTACAACATAGCATGGTGTGTGTGTGTGTGTGACAGAAAAAGAAAAAGACAAGAGAGACAAAGAGAGAGCTAGAGATATAGATGAGAGACAGAGAGAGAGAGAGAGAGAGAGAGAGAGAGAGAGAGAGAGAGAGAGAGAGAGAGATTCACTCTACATCATATGACAGTGCTGTAATTGAGAATACAAAATCCTGGTTTTCTTGGATAGCATTTTAAAAATAAATCAGAACCATAATCCAAAGATAGTTATTATTAGTGGTTTTGATCTATTTAATTCGGTTTACTATCAGATTT
This sequence comes from Lasiurus borealis, assembly GCA_004026805.1. NCBI lineage: Eukaryota > Metazoa > Chordata > Mammalia > Chiroptera > Vespertilionidae > Lasiurus > Lasiurus borealis. Next base: position 12,702 of record PVJN01011045.1, read on the forward strand.
TTAGTAAATATGATATATTGGAAAATTTTATTTTCATTTGTGGAGGAGGTCAAGACATTAACACACTACAGGTACTCTATAAGCAGACTGGCCTTTCATCTTTTATATTGGTCTTCTAGATTTAGGATTTTTAGTAGTGATAAATGGCTTTATTAGATCATTTTGTTGCCAGCTCTGAATGTGATTTTACAGAATTCTTGCATTTAGAAAGGTGTTACACATTTCAGCAAATTGACAAGTTATATAAAAGGATAGATAATAAGATTGTTTTGTTTTATATTTGGGTTTTCAACTCCAAGATAATTATTGCAAATATATTCACCCTTTTGTGCTTAGTTATAGTATCTTTTGAAAAGCAAACTTTAAAAAATTACTAAGATTATATTTATGGTATCTTCCATATATAAGACACACCCCACTTTTCAAAGCCAAAATTAAGAAATCAATATTGTAAACATAAAACAGAACACATTTTTATTTAGTAATTACCACAGGTAATGCTTAGATACCAGTACTAATGATGTAATGCAGCATATAATTTTATTCAGCTTCTGTTGCATTACTGCTCTCTTCTTCATCACTGTTAGTTCCAGACTTATCAATTTCTTCATCTTCTATTGCATCACTCCTGTCTTCTGAGTCACTGTCGATATATGTGAGATCATCCTCATAAACCATTGACATTTTCTGAGCTTTGTTCATGTTATCATGGCCAATCCTTCTCACCTCATGAAATTGAAACACAATTTTCCCTTTCCTGTAAAATCAACAATGTTCATTTCGCTTGCAAACATTCTTGCCTGACATTGAATAAGCTTGGTTGACACACATAAGCCACTCTATTGCTGCTCCATAATCTAAGTATTAAGCCTCTGCTCCCAAGTTTGCCCATTTTGCTGGGTTTCCTCTTAAGGTCTTCTTCTTTCTTGGCATTTTAAGAGTTGTTCTTCCTGTTTCTCCACTGTCTGATCATACACTCTGTTGGAGGAGGTCCAAATTGTTTCTCTGTGTTGATTATATTCAGTTTGAATTTTTGCTGAGTAAGACAATTGCTTACCAGCATTTATCTTTTTATTTTTTGACATCTTTATGGGATTAGAATGCTCCGGTTCCTGTTGCATCTGTGCACTCTCCACTTCCACTTCTAATTTTGGCATCAGCTGATATCAGTAACAATAAAGCTTGTGATTGGAGGAAGCCTGTTTGACAAGGTATAGGTAGATATGCATCTCAGCAGCTCCCTTCTCATCTGACTTACATGTATAAGACTTCCTCTATTTTTAATCTAATAATTTTTGAAGAAAATAGCATCTTATACATGGAAAAATACAGTAAGTTTATAATTTGAATGTCATATTTTTTTTTGTTTTTGAGTTGCATAATTTGACCAATCATAGTGATAAACATTTAGATTATTTCCAGTTTTCTAGCAGTTACAAGTGTTTTTTTGTATTATTTTTTTATTGTTGATAATCTATAGATGTCCCCATTTCACCCTCTTTGCTCATCTCCACTCATCCCCTGCCTTCATTACACTGTTGTCTGTGTTCATATGGCTATGCATATATGTTCTTTGGCTAATCTCTTTACCTTCTTTTGTCCAATCCCCCCATCCCTCTCCCTTCTGACACTTGTCAGTCTGATCCATGTATCCATGCCTCTGATTTTATGTTCATGAATTTATTTTGTTCATTAGATTCCACAAACAAGTGAGGTCATATGGTATTTCACTGGTTTATTTTGCTTAGCATAACAAGCTCCAGGTACATTCATGCTGTCACACTTTGTAATCTATATGAATGCCTGTCCACTGTGTTGTACCTCGGAAACTAATACACAATTGTGTTGACAGCAACCGGTAATCCGATGTAAAAAAACACAAAAAACACCTCCTACACATTCAATTTAGATTTTCTAAAAACATAATCTCATTACAGTGTTAAGAATATACATATTTAATTAATTTTCAATAGGAACTTTCTCTATTTTCTAGGCTTGTCAATAAATAAGCATAAAAGCTACAACATGACTCATTTTTCTTTGGTCATAAAACTTTAGCCAGCCAACTGAAGTCCTATTTATTTTTGTGTTTATAGTTCAAGTAATTTTTTTCATTATAATATGGATCTAAGAACTGAACTAGTCTCAGACTTTACTGCCTATATAGCTTTCTTCCATTATTTTTATAGTTTTGAGGTTAATATTTAAGCTTTTTATCTATTTTTAGTTTTTTTGTGTGTGTTCAATATAAGAAGGTTGTCTAGTTTCATTATTTTAACACATTTTTGCAATTCTCCAAACAGCATTTACTGAATAGATTATCTTTAGTACACTGTATGTTTTTGGTTTCTCTGTCATTTTGTTTTTCCCCTCTGATATATCTCCTAGGGCAAGGGAAACAAAAGGAACAATAAACAATCGGGCCTACAGCAAACTAAAAAGGTTTTGCACAGTTGAGGAAACCATCAACAAAATGAAAAGACAACCCACTGAATGTTAGAACATATTTGCTAATACATGTGCAAAGGGGATAATACTCAATATTTATAAACAACAACACCATAAAAATAAGCAACCCAATAAAATATGTACAAGGAACCAAAAAAGGCACTACTCCAAAGAAGACATGCAAATAGCCAATAGATATATCAAAAGGTCAATGTCATTAATCATTAGAGAAATGCAAATTAAAACCATATGAGATATCACCTCACACCTGTCACAATGCCTATTATCAATAAACTGACAAGCAAGTGTCAGGAGGATGTAGAGAAGAGTACACTTGTGCACTGTTTGTGGTAATGCAGATTGATGCAGACGCTATGAAAAGTGATATGGGAGAACCAAGATGGTGGCATAAGGAATACACCTATACGTGCTGCCTCTCACAACTACACCAAAACTACAACTAAAACACAAAATGACTATCCCCAAGAACCATGGGAAAGCTGGTGGAGTGGAAGTTCTGCAACTAGAAGGAGAGAAAAAAGTGCATTGAGACCTGGTAGGACTTGCAGAGGCTCAGAAAGGCAGAAGTACAGAGACGCACAAATCAGACAGGCGTTTCTATTTTTTTTTTCAATTGGGAGGGAATTACAAGTTCCCGACTCTCTGAACTCTAGTTTCTGGCAAGATTATGGGGACCCACACTCATACAGGGAGAAACTGGACTGTCTGCCATTGGGTTGGAAAGGAAGGGTGGCTCTATTGCAGAGTTGCGCACAGGAATCATTGTTTAATGCGCTGGGGCATGGGGACACTGGACACTGAACAGAACACAGCAGAGAGGGCTGACTGGCAGCCATAGCTGTTTGCCATGCCCTAGCCTAGAGACTCCCTGAGACCTCGCCCTGCTCAATTTACAAACCACCCAGCCATGTGCAGTGGCCTTTGCATATGAATGGCCTGCCCTCTGGCAGCTTAACCTAATAAATTGCAACTGGGTCAGACAACTCCAAAATTTACAAACTCCAAGCAAATGGGACAAATCTGCAAATCTACCTGTAGCTCCTGCTGGGTGGCATCAGAGACTAATTGACTTGCACCTCCTCGGAGATTCAGGAACCAGTGTACCTAGAGGTCAGTGAGAGACAACACCGGATTTCAACTCCTCACATACATAAGTGACAGACTCAAGTGGCAGACTTGGTGAGGACCAAAGCCTCACTGAAGCAAGTCGTGCCCCATAGTGGTGTCTCCAGAACAGCAGTTCTTCCATCAATAGACACAGCTAATCCTCACAGTCAATTGGCCTGGAGGTCAATTACTCCCAGTGTACCAATAGCATTTAAGGCTTAACTATAACAAGACTGGGAACCAAGCCCACAGAGGGGTGTACCAAGAGTGTCCACTTCAGGAGATTGGGGAGGCGGAGTTACTGGGCCCTAAAGGACAACTAGCACACAAAGCCACTCCATCAACACAGGGAAATAGCCAGGAAACATGTCACAAATGAAAGAAATGGAAGAAAGCAAACTACTGGACATAGAGTTCAAAACCACACTGATAAGGTTACTCAAGAACCTTCTACAAACTGCCAAGAAATTCAGTAAGACCTCTGAGAAACTTAGTGACACCTTCAAGTATCTTAATGAGAATGCCAAAAAAATGGAAAAGAACCAGTCAGAAATTAAGCATACACTATCTGAAATAAAGAATATTACACAGAAATCCAACAGCAACCTAGAGGACCCCAAAAATCAAATCAAAGATTTGAAATATGAGAAAGCAAAAGACACCCAATCAGAAAAACAAAAAGAAAAAAAGAGTCCAAAAATGTGAAGATAGTGTATGGAGCCTCTGGGACAATTTCAAGTGTAACAACATCAGAATTATGGGGATGCCAGAAGAAGAGAGAGAGCAAGATACTGAAAACCTATTTGAAGAAATAATGACAGAAAACTTCCCCCAACTGGTGAAAGAAATAGGCTTACAAGTCCAGGAAGCACACAGAACCCCAAGCAAAAGGAATCAAAAGAGGACTACACCAAGACACATCATAATTAAAATACTAAGGCAAAAGACAAAGAATATTGAAAGCAGCAAGAGAAAAACAGTTAGTTACTTACAAAGAAGTTCCCATACTACTGTCAGCTGATTTCTCAACAGAAACTATGCAGGCCAGAAGGGAGTGGCAATAAATATTGAAAGTGATGAATAGCAAGAACCTACAACCAAGAGTGCTCTATCTAGCAAAGCTATCATTCAGTATTGAAGATCAGATAAAGAGCTTCACAGACAAGAAAAAGCTAAAGGAGTTCATCACCACCAAACCAGGATTAGATGAAAGTCTGAAGGGTATTCTTGAAGAAGAAGAAGAAGAAGAAAGAAGAAGAAGAAGAAGAAGAAGAAGAAGAAGAAGAAGAAGAAGAAGAAGAAGAAGAAGAAGAAAAAGAAGAAGAAGAAGGAGGAGGAGGAGGAGGAGGAGGAGGAAGAGGAAGAAGAAGAAGAGGAAAAAGATAAAAATTATGAAAAACAAAGTGATAACAAATACATACCTTTCAACAAGTGAATCTAAAAATTAAGTGAATAAAAAAAATGATTAATAGAATAAACTGGTGAATATAATAGAATTAGGGGCACAGAAAGGTAATGGACTAACAATTCTTGGGGAAAGGTGGTATGAGGATTGCAGGAAGAGATTGGACAAAAATCTTACACCTATGGATGACGACAGTGGTGGGAGGTAAGGGCATGGGATGAAGGGTGGGGAATCAGGTAAAGGAGAATTATGGGGGGGGGAAAGTGGAACATCTGTAATAAATTGAACAATAAAGCTTTATTTAAAAAAAAATATATGGAGTTACCTCAAAAAATTAAAAATGGTACTGCCTTCTGATCCGACAATTCCATTTCTGAAAAAATTATCTGATGAAACCAAAACATTAATTAAAAAGAATATATGCACCCCATATTCATTGCAGCATTGTTTATAATAGCCAAACTTTGGAAGCAGCCCAAGTGCCCGTCAGAAGTAAATAAAACACCTTTGGAACATTTACACAATGGGATACTACTTGGCCATATAAAGGAAGAAAATTTTACCCTTCACTACAGCATGGACCTGGAGAACATTATGTTAAGTGAAATAAGCCATTGAGAGAAATATAACTATCGTATGATTTTACTCATTTGTGGAATTCAATGAACAAACTAATCTAACAAGCAAAATAAAGATTGACTTAGAGAATAAGTAGACAGCTGTGGAGGGTGAAAGAGAGATGTGGGGAAAGAGAAAGAAATAGAGGAAAAGTTCATGGACTAGGACAACAGTTGTGTGATTGCCAGGGAGTTGGAGGGGGGTTGTAGATGTGGAAGAGAGTATGGGGGAATAAGTGGTGAAGAAAAAATAAATAATAAAATAAAAAATGTACTGATCTGAAATTAATAGAATTTAGAGAATAAAAGATACAGAAGTCATTCAGAAACACATAAAATTTAGAGTAATATATAAATCCTCTTTTCAATGAAAGCTGAGTATTATAACTTAATAAATGTATTTTATTGATTTCAGAGAGGAAGAAAAAAGAGAGAGAGATAGAAACATCAATCATGACAAAATCATTGATAGTATCTCTTGCACACCCCCTACTTGTGATCCATTCCCTCACCCGGGCATGTTCCCTGCCTAGGAATCAAACCAGGACCTCCTAGTCCATAGGTTGACCCTCAACCAGTGAGTCACAGTGGCCAGTCTAATTCTTTATGATTTTAAAAGGGAAATGATACAGTGCTAGAAAAAATTAAAGAGAACTTTTAAATAGTCTTCATGTTGTATTCTTTGAAGAAATTATTAATGATCAAATAATATCTCACCTTGTCCCCTTGTTGAGTATTATAGCTCTTAAAAAAAAAAGCAAAATGAGAAACAGTCCATTAAAAAGATATAATGCATAATTGGATACAAACTTAAGCAAAATTCGATTACGTTATATAGAGCTACTATTTCAATTTAATATAGATAATGCACTAAACCAGAAATTTATAGTGTTAAATACTTCAACCAAAGATGTTAAGTGTTATGTTTTTCTTTAATAGAGAACATTCTTATCCTGAAGTAAGCCTGAACTACAGATAATATATTAATATACCAATATTTCAATCTGTAAGCATTAAAATGTCAGCTAATCAATTTAGTGGTTAAATATAATTTGATCTACTTTGTTCATTTGCAATTAGTAATTTTGGTACTTTGTTTCAAGTTTTTTAAGGTGAATTTAAAAATAGATCACTTAAGGACTTAACTACCAACATAATTAGAAATTAATATATATTGTTAATAGTCTAACCAAAGGATTGTAAATTGATGTAGAAATGCAATTGTAGGTCTAATCAGTGGTATTTCATTTACTCACTACCATCTCCCAAACTATCCCTCATTAAATACTATATAGGAAAAAGTAGCACATGTGAACTAGGAATGGTTCAAGAAGAATTTTAAGAATAAGTGATTGACAAAGTGATACAACAGGAAAGATATAAAAGGAAAACACTTGGTTTATTCAATAGTACTTATTTTACCACATGCCAATTTGACCTGACCTATTCAAATATAAATCAATGCCTTGTTAGTTCTGTTTCTGTTTCTGTAATAATAAATGTTGATCTTTCAACTCTATTGGCCAGAAATATTCTCAGTAGATTTCGGAAATGTCAAAGTAAAATTTCTGAGAAGGATAGATACTAATTACAACTTGCATTGTTAGGTGTGCTAGTCAATGAGGGAAATGTAGATGTTTCACAGCAATCTCTTGGAATCATTAGGACTATTAATTATTTTGTGCAAATATGAGCCTGATTTTGAAGGGATGCTCCCATAAATTAAAATTATGTGTTATTTGTTCAATAATTATATTTGTGTAAACAACTTTATATACTTACTAGGAGTCCAGTATATATATATATATATATATATATATATATATATATATATATATACACATATATATATATACATATATATATATATATGTGTGTGTGTGGTGTGTGCATATGTACATATATATACATATATACACACATACATACTTATTGTTGTGTACATATATATATGTACAATACATATATACATATATATTTACATATTTATTCTAATATTAGGGGCTCAATGTGCAAAATCATGCAAGAACCATGACCCAGAGTCCCGTGGCTTGGTGGGACCCAAAAAGAGTCCTGTAGCCACCTCTGCTGCTGCCACCATGGGAAGCGAGATGGAGAAACCTGCCTTCTGCCCTGCCAGGACCCATAAACCCACCCATGCCTCTAGTCAAGTCTTCAAGAGTCAAGTCCCCACCCACCATGCGCTCACAGCCTCCAGCTATTTGGTCATTATGGAGTGATGGCGTGACAACCACAAACATTTTATTTAATAGACTAGGGTCCCAGTGCACAAATTCATACCTTGAAAGGAACTGTGGTCCATAAGGCTGCAGTGGGCACAGGGTGGGTCGTAGCCCATCTTCTGCATCCCTGCCAAGGCCTTCTTGCTGTGGCCCCCAAAACCCTGTCTGCCAGCAGCCCCATTCCTGCCACCACTGCTCCCACACACTGACAATGCCAGCCCCACTCACACCTATTGACAGCATGGAGCATTTGGATTCTATGCCAGCAGAGGGTACAAGCAGTGTTGGCACCATTAGTGGATGAGAGTGGCTGCTGCTGCCCTGATCACCCCTCAGGAGCAGAGGGAGGTGGAGAAGCCCTCAGGGGCAATCAGGTCAACAGCCACTGCTTATACCTTCTGATAGCATCGAACAATTGGGACTGGCATCAGACGCTGGCAGGAGATGCGAGCAGTGGCTCCTGCACTGGCTGTGGGTGCAAATGGTGCCAATGCTGGCAGTGGGTGTGAGTGGTGGCGCCATTGCCAGCTGCGGGTGCAAGAAGGACTAGCACCAGCAGCAGGTGCAAGTGCAAGGTGGGACTGTGGCGCATAGGAGCAAAGAATTTTCAGTAACCACCAGAGGCTCCTGTGATGACAGCGACTGGCACCCTGCCTTGGTCTGGTGCCTCCATTCACTTGCTGCACCATCCTGCTGCAGCCAATGCCCATCATGTTCTACACTCTGCCACCTGGTACTGATGCCCAACATGTTCTACGCACGCCCCCTGGTGGTCAGTGCATGGTATAGTGACTATTTGTTCTACTGTTTGGCCTATAGGCACATTAGCCTTATAGTATATAAAATGTTCTTATTAGTTAAGTTAATAAACATTTAAAATAATTTATTAAAAATAATAAATATATTGTCAAAAATATTTTAGTGGCAAAACAAACCTATTATATCTCTATTTTTCTGTATATAAAGGCCTTTAGTGTACTATCTATGTTACCTATTGGTCATTTTTTTTTAAAAGAATTTCAAATTTTTTTTTCAAAAAAATTTTAAATTTTTTTCTGAGTACACAATCTTTTTCTAATATTATGAAGAAAAAGTAGATACACAATTATTTTATTTGTAGCAAAAAAAACCTTCTGTTATCTCATGAACTTGTGAAATTGCATATTAATTCAGTCACTAATAATACCTACCAAGGGAATTTAATACATAGAAGCTCACTTTTAAGATTGCCCAATGAATTTATAAATTCCCTTTCAGTTCTGTTTGTAGAGACTCAGGTAGCTTAGCTTTTAATCCTCACCCGAGGACATGCTTTTATTGGTTTCAAAGGAGGAGGAAAGGAGAGAAACAGTGATCTGTTTCCTTCCCTATGCACCCCAACCATGGAAAGAACCAGCAACCTGGGTATGTGCCCTAATCAGGAATCAAACCTCAATCTTTTGGTGCCAGCACAATGCTTCAAACAACCAAGTCACACCAGCTAAGGCAACTGTATTTGTTTTTGCATACAAACTTGCACTTTGCAAATGTGTAAAACTAGCATCTACTTTTGAATGAGAAAACTAAATATCGCTTTCCTATCATCTAAAAGAATAATAAAAATGACCTTTCTCCACTTTCAACAACTACAAGTACACTCTCCTGTAGCCTGAACCCACCAACATGATTCAGTAGAAAGAAATTCATTTAGGCTATTTCAACAGAATATCTCATATTTTTATAATATTACAAATAGTTTGGAAGGAAGCTGAGCACACAAATCAGATTATATATAGAATGAGATAGCAATCTTTGAAAAAATAATACTTATCCTAGTTTATAGACAGTTTTTGAATTTGAGTCCTTTATTTCTACCATCTAACTTGGAAATGACCACTGTAATTTAATAATAACTAGATGACACTAAGAGACTATCTCATTTAAACATAAGAATGGCTAGTTTAAAAATGCTCCAGTTAAGAAAATTAAGGAATACTGAATTTACATGCCTTTTAAATGACAAAAATGAAATCTGAATCCAAGGTCTATAACTCAAAGGTGATTGCTTTATTATTCTGCTTTATAATCCTTTCCATTCCCTGTTTCTTCTCTCTCTAGAACAAAATCTAGCTTACAATATAACAGATGTAAGGTGGAGGCTCAAATCTGTTTATTTTAATACTGTTTTATTTTATTTGAGAAAGTTAATAGTGTTTATTTGAGCAATTCTATGAATAGTATTAAACACAAAAGTTCGGGCGGTAATTTACATTAATGATATATTTATGTCACATCTTCAGTAAAGCAATCCCTATGCTTCTCTATCTCTATGTATTATTTTCTACCCAATGATCAGCTGTGTCTACTAAATGGCTGTTGTGTCATAGTAACCTAAAGGCTGCAAAGTCAAACAAATAAAAATGCAAGTCTGACGTGCTCGAAAGCTACAAAGCCTATTTAATTCGGAGGTTCTTATTTCACTTGACTTACTTTGGAGTTCCATTTACATTAATCTCTTTACATTTTAAAATAGGTAACTACCCAAAAAAGTGGAAAGATCCAACAGTTGACAAATCAATAACTAATGCATTCATAACAGAGACCCACAACCTTTAATGGTCACTATATTCAATAAAGTAATTTATACAATTAGACCTCACTATTCTTTTATTTACTTCAAAAATACAAGTAGGTCTTTATTCACAGTTAAACACATAAGTGGGCAATATTATATTTGTTTTTATGATTTTACACGAAATGAGGAAATGTTAATCTGAGCATGTTACCAAGAAGAAACATATATATGCCTTAGCTAGTTTGGCTCAGTGGATACAGCATCGGCCTGCAGACTCAAGGGTACCAGGTTTGATTCCAATCAAGGGCAAATGCCTAGGTTGTTGGCTTAATCCCCAGTAGGGGGTGTACAGTGCACGAGGCAGCCGATCAATAATTCTCACCATTGATGTTTCTCTCTCTCTCTCTCTCTCTCTCTCTCTCTCTCTCTCTCTCTCTCTCTCTCTCTCTCTCTCCCTCTATACCCTCCACTCCCTCTCCCTTTCTCTCTAAAATCAATAAAAGTATATTTTTAAAAATGTATAATTTCAGACTGTAGAAAGTAAACATCAAAAACCTTTTTGAGCTTGGAATCATACTGAAGGTGAGTAGGAGATATATTTCAACCAACTGTGCCACATAACAAAAGGACAGTGGCAAAGGAACCCCAACCATATCTGCTCACTATTCTGTCTCTAATTATTTGAATTTAAATAGCTCATTGAATATGTTTGCACTACAGTCCTACAACCTGCAAAATAGAAAAGTCGTTTTAGTTCTTTACTGAGATAGTTTTACCGCAGGGGGGTTATTGGAATAATTTTGCCCCATGGGACATTAGGCAATGTCTGAAGACATCTTTGGTATCACAGTGAAGCAGGACAGTAAAGGGTGGCAGTGATGGGGTGGAACCTAAAACACCCCCTTTAGTAGGTAAACACTAGGGATGATGCTAAGCATCCTGCACCATGGAGGCCAACCCACATGACAGAGAGTTAGCCAATATAAAACTTTTATAGTTGAGGGGCTGAGAAACAGGGATAGAATATTTATTCAAATATAAATATTTGAAGCTGAATTTCTTAAATTGCATAGTATAAGGGTACAGAAAAGGACCGACATGACTCCTTACCAGTTAGATTGTTTCAAACAAAAGAATCACAACTTTAAAATAAAGTTGTGCCAGAATCTAACTATAAAATAGTTTCCAGTTATTCCTCTGTGAAAGTGCCATGTTAAGGTTAATTTTCCACTTTCCAGTGTGGAATATTTCTCCATGTATATGATATTTATTTATTCACCTTGCATTTTATAATGTATCTCATATTACTGTGGAATTATAATACTTGAGGCCCGATGCACGAAATTCATGCATGGTGTGTTGGGGTTGGGGGAGTTCTTCAGCCAGGCCCTCACCTTCTTGCAAACCAGGTCCCCTCAGGAAATATCCAGCTGCTGCTTTAGGCCCAATCAGGCCCAAACTGGCAATGGGACATACCTCTCAGAATCTGGGACATCTCACTCCTAACTTCCGGCCTGCTCGCTCCTTACCGCCTGCCTGCTTATTCCTTACTGGTTGGCTGGCCACTTTTGAGGCTCCCACCACCACCACTGCACTTGCCAGCCATTAACGGGGCTTCTGACTGAGTGGGGCTCTCCCGGTGGGAGCACACTGACCACCAGGGGAAGCTCCTACATTGAATGTCTGCCCCCTGGTGGACAGTGTGTATCATAGTGACCAGTCATTCCGCTATAATGGTCACAGGGCTTTTATATAGATAGATGACTAATATAATATGTCTTTTAAAATCCACTTTAACTTATTTCTAAAGCATGAAAATGATGTATATCTTTTAAACACATACATAAATATAAATACCAGTTTCATATAATTGTATTAAGAATTCAGCATGTAGGAAGATGTACATGTATATGTATGTGCATATGCACATATGAAAATATATTTGTTAAGGATATATAAAACTTTCGTTTTTCCTTTTGTAGCGATAGCTATCTATCTATCTATGCATCTAAGACTTGATTTCATTGTCGTATCTCTGTCCCCAAAATATGTAGATTTATAATCATCAACAAAAACACAATTTCATTCCAATTATATTTATATTTCATGTTTCTGTTCACAACTTTTGCAGAATATTTTACTAAGTGGAAATGAGTTCTGTTTCTATTCCTTTTACTGAAGTCCTAAATCTTAAATAATCTTAAGACTATCAAGGGAAAAAAAAAGATCCTCTAACTTCTTACTAAATACTTAGAATAAAGCATTGCTTTCATAAGTCAGGAGTCCAAAATGTAAGTACATGAACTAACTCCCATTAAAAAATAAATTTATAAACACAGAAGACATTGCATTTGATTGTTTTCGGTACTTATCAGGGGTATAGATCTTTTAAACAATTGTAAAATTTAGCATTGCTTCAATAAGCATCAATTCATTAATGTATGTTATATAAAAACTAACTCATGTTAAAATTATAAATGTGTATTAAAATATTTGAAAAATAAGTTAAATATTTTTATTTAGAAAATCTGAAGTGATATAAAATGTTAAAAACATAAGTAATTAATAAAATTAAATTTAGTATTATTTCAATTATAAGCTTTAATGCACTCTATGAAGCAGAAATAAAACTATATTTTCTCATGATGAGAGGAAAATTTTATTTATTTATTTATTTGTTTGTTTGTTTATTTATTTATTTATTTACTTTTTCCCTATTGCCCTCCCCAACCCCCAGTACATGCCCTTATTCATCTCTCCCCGCACCCCCACCTCTATTGCCCTATATCCACTGGCTATGCCTACTCACACATGCATACAGACCCCTCCCCCCCAACCTGCCCTGCCTTCCCACTGTAGCAGGACAGTCTGTTCATTGCTTCTTTGCCTCTGCATCTGCTTCCCCCCAACCCCCCGATTCTTGTCTTTAAAAACATCTTGCCCCTATAGGCTAGAAATAAACCCACAAGAGCAAAATAAAAATGTTTGAGTCCCACTTTCAATGTCAAACAGTTCCTTATGTGTACATGTCATCAATGGTATCTGGATAGTTAACACATGGTGGAAATGCCTGTCCGACCCTCTCTGGTTTGGTCCTAGGCATCCTGTAGTGATGCTCAGCTGCTAACTGCTCACATGGCAAGGCTTCGTCAGTTTCCTTCTCTGGACTGTTTCTCCTCTTGCCTTCGTGGTTGGTGCAGACCTGTCAATTCCTCTCTGTTGCAGGATTGTTGGTAGAGTATTAAATTTGATTTAAAAGAGTTTTCAGACTTTCAGATTAATTTAAATTGGAGAACTGAAATAAGTAAGCATCCAAGAAAATTTAAGTACACTGGACAAAAAGCTGTTTCTAAAGTATTAATTAAAATTTCTATTGATAGCCCATTTCATGGTAAAATTGCTTAATATGTAATGAACATAAAACAGGCATATTTGTGCACAAAAAATTAAATTTAAAGTTATCAAGATTGCATTAAAATTTTACCAAATTCTCTATTAATCAAAAAAGTGTGTGTGGTGGGGTGGAGAGTAGGATAATGTCATGTAAGGAAAAATATCTGGTAAGTAAATTACATCTAGAAAATTTCTACTTTAGAAAAATAATTTCCATTTGTAATATTAAAAGCAAGACACCCATGAAAAACACAAATGATGTCAAAATAAGCCAAAAGAAAATTGGAAAGGCAAAAATAAAAAGGACCCCAAATCAATTTTATAGAAAAGATTCCTTTATTAACTCTTAGTCAAGAATATGTTTATATACTTTCAGAAAACAACTCCAAGACCAAGTGGACTCCTGCAACAGAAAGTAACTGAGAGGAAAATTTTAAACATCTTTTGAGAATATTCAGGTTGTCTCACATATGAGACTACATTCACATGACTGTATATTATATTTCAATGACGACTATGTTACCTAGAAAACATATATTAAGGAAATATCTTATTAGCCATAACCGGTTTGGCTTAGTAGATAGAATGTCAGCCTGAGGACTGAAAGGTCCTGTGTTCCATTCCAGTCAAAGGCACATACATATCTTGGTTGTGGGCACATCCCCAGTGGGACGTGTGCAGGAGGGAGCTGATTGATGTTTCTAACTCTTTTCCTTCCTCTCTGTAAAAAAGTCAATAAAATATATTTAAAAATATCTTATTAAAAACAAACTGAGTTCCTTACTGTATTTTTCATTCCAACAGCTAAAGTAAAAGCTTATTTTTATTTTTACTTATGAGAACAAAATGGTAAAATGTTTAATAACTACTCAATGTGAATTTGCCTCTAAAATATTTCCAAGAAGGAAAATCAATATTTAATAAATAATTCGGTGTTCTGTGGCTAATCCATTATTGGTAATTTTCAGGCTTCACTTTCGGGAGATTTAGAGCTCCTTTGTGACTCCTGAAGTATGTGTCACAGAAGTAGTTAGGAGAGGGATTTTTGGTTGGATGCAAGCGTCCCAGCCTACTTAAATCTAAACAGCTCATCTTATAATTGTATACATTCTGAATTTCTGAAGATTTTGAGTAAACTAAGAGATTTTTTGGGCAACATCAAAAACAGAAAGGAGGAGAATTTAGAACTAATTAATGGCATGTTTTGCTGTTAAATTAATTTCTTGATATAGCCATTTAAAATAAGACTTTAAAAATAAATTTTAAGTCACTAAATTTTATAAATAATTACATAACCAGAAAGGGCAACTTTGAATTGCTGAAAATAAGGATATTCTAACTTAAGCAACACAGCCAATGTCAAATCAATGGAGTACTCTTCAATGTAGAATGTGCCTGCATTTCTTCAACTTATTAAGGTATCCATTAGAGGTAAAACTGACTTAGCAGAACTGTAGTATATTTGAGTAGCAATGTACCCTTTATGATTAGGTAAAGACAGCTAAAGAAAATTACCTAGAGAAATATATCTATTCCTTCCACTCAATAAGAATTGCATTAAGAAAGTGAAGAGAATATAATTTTGATAGGAAAGAATGCATTGTTAAGGTGATTAAAGAATGTTCCAAGTATAAGATAAACCAATTTATATATTGAATAACTTTATGTATATTTTCTGCCAAACTGCATTATAGGCAAATCTAATATAGTCATTTTAATTTCTAATATCATCAGGCTTTTAAAATAAGTTTTTCTTATCTTAATATCTTGTTAATTTTAGTACAATTTTTTTATCTGTATGCTAAATATCTTTGAAAAGCCAAGTTCTGCATTACTTGCTCTAAATATATGCTTGTCTTTTATTTTCAAAGCTTACAAAGCAATGATTATTAGCATCTGAATGCTCCAATACAAAATAGCTTGAAGTTTGTTAGGGATGGCAGGTTCCACATTATAGACTACTTACTATTAAGAGGATGATTCCGAGAATTTGCTAAGATTGAACATTGGCAATTGTTATATTGCTAGATGATTCATGATGCCAAGCCTCATACTATTCTAATCATCTCACTTAGAAACAATCCTTGAGCTTAATTCATTATTTATTGGAGACCTCCAAAAGGTCATAATACAAATTTTAATGCGATGGTTTCAAGGGCCAAAATAAAACTTTCTATTGAAACAGCAATATGTAGGACCAAGAATTAAAAAAAAGAAACCTTCATTCAAAAATAAACTGAGCATAATATGTTAAATTGTGCACATAATTGTATTTTTAAAGTGCACTGTAAGTTTGTGCTAGGTATAACAAACCCATTAGGCTTACAGTTTTATAAAATAAAAGATGTGGTCAAGTTCCAAGAATATGAAAATATTCAACCTGTCATTATCAAAGTTAAAGAAGGCAGAGAGAGGACATAATCATTTTAGACTTAAAATATATATATATATATATATATATATATATATATATATATATATATATCATTCAGTGAGTAGTGTCCAGCTGTCTTTTTTTTTCCTCAAGAAGATTGAGAAAATGGTGTTAAAATCATGATTAAAAAGATGATCAGGGGAATAATTTTGTGAAAATAATTAAATTCTGAAAAACCTGATCCAAGAGGGAATTTCATTTCCAGAATTAAATTAGATAATGAAATTTCCTAGTATGTACCAGGTACCATCTACTGAATAGTCTTATCTCATTTTCTCTAAACTATATGTTTAGTATTTATTTACTTTTTGTCTGTTATCACTCTAACCAATTAATTTAACATTTCAGTTACATCTTTCGCCCACCAAGCAGTCTTCTTTTATTCCACAAAGCAAAGTAAGGAAAAAGATGTCAGCCCATACTAGAGATAAATCCAGATTTAGAACTATCACTGAGCTAAGAGGGACTCTGCTGAGCCTCTCAGAGTTTTGAAGCTGGGAGAAGCAGTTTTATGTCTCCAAGGTCCTAGTGAATTGGCATCAATCACACTTATCCTTCATTAATTTCTTTCAAGTATTTTGAAACATTCCTTCTGTCCGTATTATGATTGTGCCTTGGCATTTTAACCATGACCAGATGCTCAACATTGTACTTCAAAACAAAAACAACAAAAGCTATGTACTAATAGAAAAAAAAATAACAACATTATGCTTCTCAAAGAAAGATTGTTTCTGTATTCTGGCACCGTGAGGAGTTCTTGAAGAAGCCTTTATGAAAACTACACTGCCTCATTTGAATAAAAAAAAATAAAACTTAACTCCGTGTAATAGTGTGTCTCTATTAGGATCTGCTGACCCTTAACCCTCACAATCTGCAGATATCACATTACCTTATTGAAGAAGGGCCTTGTATAACTTTGATCTCACTGACATATTAATGAAGTGTGTACATTAGGCTTTTTAATAAAAATATATCATCTGGATGGTAAGTCGATTACTTTGTAATTCTAAAAAATTCCTCAACTTACTTTTTTAAACATTTGAGCTTCTTAGGTGACAGTCATCCTTTTGTAAAAGTTTCTATTTCCATTGCCTAACCCCCTGATGAAGGTAATTTTCTCAATTTATCACAATTATCTATCACTTCACTAGAACTTCCAGGTACGTCCTGATTGAAAAGTGGAATGGTCTCTTCTTGTTTCTCATGCCCTTCGACTTTTCAGTAGGTGCCAGAAACCAAACATTGTCTCACTAATAGATGTGCACAAGAGACCAAAAGGCTAGTCAACCTTAATTGCTCTGAAAGGTCAGAGCTAATCACTCACTGTTCAGTTGAAACATTGTTAGCTGAAGCAGCCTCTACCTGTTTGTTTCATGTTAATTTCTGTTATTGTAATTTCCTGCCTAAAGGCTATGGGTGTGTCCCAAAGCCTTAATAAAAGGGAGAAAAAGGCCAGAGCAAGTGGTAGTCCTTTTCACTAGAGAAAAGGTCCCACTTAGCCCCCCAATATCGCCAAATTAATACTTTTCTAGTCTCTCTCTTCACTTGGATGCGGCTTCCTCCAGAACCCGAACCCTGAACCAGGAACCCTGAATCACGCGGGACCTGGAAAGGGGCTTCCACATCTGGCCCCCAACAGGGGATGCGGAAAGAGGTGCCCACATCTGGCGCCTGACCGAGGGACGTCTGGAGGAGAAGGTATTATTCGCCTAAGAGCAAAGGAAGGAAAATTCACCAAGGAAAATGGTGACGGAAGATAAACCTAGGAAAAGGTGAGGGGAATTCAAAATACCCAAAGCCCACGGATTAACTACAGAGTTGCTATCTGTAAGTAGGGTGGGAATGTCTTTTGCAGCCAGGCTGATGGAGTAGAATTAAGTTATAAACATAAAAGTGAACTTTATTATAGACTTTTGGTTTGCATGGTTAAATAATGCGGTTTCTTGTTCAAATTAAAATCTTATTTTGCACTTGGAAACTGAAATCTGTAATAAGTGAAACTCCACTGTTGAAACCGCCTCTGGTGTGGAGAAATTCAAAGGTGGCAGGAGAGGGCAAGGCTCTCTGCTTTCCTGCAATGAGATTAGTTAAGATTTCATTTAAAAATTATAGAAGAACTCGCAGGAAAATGGAAATCTTGGCCAAATTAGGTGCTAGTTATTACTTCGGGAAGCGAAAAACAAAGAAAAAATTTTAGATCTGTCTTTATATTTTGAGCATGAAAAGAAATTCGTCCAGATCTGTTACTGATGCTTTCCCCCTAAATAAGCAGGATGTAAGGGAAGGGAGAGAAACTGTGGCAAACCAGTAGGAAAGCCCACTCTCTCAGAATGCTAATCAAAAGAATCCTTTCTCGCCATGAAAAAGTTTTAAAAATTTAGAGATGTGTCTGGAATTTTTGTACTTCTGAGGAGAGAAGCCTGGGTTAAAAAGAAATGCACGCAATTGTCCACCTTTTTGGACATATTAGACAGGGTTTTAAGCTGAAATCTCTCTGCAAAAAGAAAAACCCAGAACTCGTCTTTATTTTTTAAGAAAAATGGCATAAAGGAACCAAAAGGAGAAGATTTTGTGTCATTAAACAAGGTTTTCATCTAAATGCAAATTAAATTGGGAGAAAATAAAATTTCTCTAATTAGGAATTCAAAATATGTTGTTTATTGGTCTAATTAAAAAAGAATTCTGTGATTTCCAACTGAAAAACTTTAATATAAAAAACAGTTTAAAATATAATTGATATCTTAAGATAATCATAAAAAGTATTGCAATTTTTATATCATATATGAATATGTATATTTGATGGTTTTTTCCATGCTAAAATTTCAAGGCTTTAACAGAGATGATTCTTTGAAAGCTCCATGGGCCTGGAGTAGTACAAGAAATTTGTTCTCTCTTCTTAAAGGAAATCTTCTTAAATGTAACGAATCTAATATACTTGAAATTGCATGGAAAACTTTATCAAATAAGAATTAATAACTATATTTTAAATGTTATAAAGGTTTTGGCGTCTAAGGAGGGCAAAATGAAGTAACTAAATATTTCTTAAAAATTCCAACAGCAGAATTTAAAATCACAAAAAGCCCATAGCCACCTGTATTCTTAAGCTAGGGGCGGGGCAACATTTGTGGCTTGTCAATCAGACATAAACATGTACTAAATTTGCTTTGCCTTTTAAATGAAGATACCTATTTTAATTACTTAAATCAAGGTGTTCAGCTAAATGAAAAGCCAGTGTCTTGGTAAGAAATTCGATTAAGAATTCTAATAAAGTAACTAAAACCTTGTCTATACAAAAAGAAATTGATAGCCAGTTTGAAATTGAATTGCCATGGCCTAGAACAAAGACTATCCTTACATAATATTATTCTTCTATCTCATTATAATTTTTGACAAATATCCCAAACAACCTTACAATCTAATTCTTTGAATATTTGGTAACAATTTTAAAAATAACATGAAAGGAATTAAGGCAGTGAGAAGGCACTTGAGCATTCTATATTGGCTTTTCTTGCTCTTTTTGCCAAGAGGGACCCTCCCACAGCTTTGCCTGAGCTTTCTGTTCATGCTGAGGTTGAAGCCTCGTGTTGGCTGGTACCATGAATCTGTCTCTCACCCAGTGGTGTGAGCTGGGCCCTTCCTGAAGAAGAAACCTGGGCTCCTCAAGATATGTGATCAGTGCGGGGATCCCGCCAAAAGGCGAGGGGATTCCAAGGCAGGTACTGAGCATGGAGGCCATGAAGGTATAGGCTACCAAGAAGATGGAACTGAACCTCACATCACCCCTGCTTGGCCCCGGAGGATGGCTGGTTAGCCAGAAATGGGTAAGATTCCTCAGGGAAGGAACAACCTCAGACAGGTACAGTCGCAGAGGGGCCATCTGGAGAAACTTGGGGATCAACAGAGGTGAGGCACAAACCCTCACCCCCCAAACATCTCAGGGGCTTGAACCTTTTTCCCTTCTGAGGGAGGTCTCCTGCCCCATGGCTGCTTCGCCTCCCACGCGCAGCTCTGATCGTGACCCAGGTGACAGACAGAGATTTGGTCAAGCTCAGTTCAGGACACAGGTGACAGACAAAGATTTGGTGCAGCTCAGATCGGAACCCAGCAACAGACAAGAGACTTGGCCAACAGCTGCTCTATATTCTAAAACCAGCCTAACACCAGGAATGCTCAGGGCCTACTCAAGAATGCAAATAATTATTTTCCACTAATATTTACAGGGTAAAACTAAGATTGTTTTTAGAATATTAAATTTGACAATAAAATAGTAGTCAAGTTTTCAAATCAATTTAAATTGGCTACTTGAAATAAGTAAATATTCAAGAAAATTTAATTGTATTGGAAAAAAGTTGTTCCTAAAGTATTAACTAAAATTTCTATTGGTAGTTCATCGCATGGTAAAATTGCTTAACATGCAATAAACATAAAGCAGTCATGTTTTTGTGCAAAAAAAAAAAAATTAAACATTAAAGTCATCAAGAGTGCATTATAAAATTTTTTCCAAAAGCCTCCTAATAATTAAATAAAAAGGGGGGAGGATAAGGGAGTAATAATATGTAAGCAAAAGTATTATTATGTAAGGAAAAGTATCCTGTAAGCAAATTACATCTAGAAATTTTTATTTTTTTTTACTTAACAGCAAAACACCCAAGAAAAACATATATAGTATTGAAATAAGACAAAGGAAAATCATTTGGGCAAAAAAATAAAAAAGATCCAAAGTCAAATTTATAGAAAAAAATTCCTTTACTAACTTTTGGTCAAGAATATTTGTATATTTTCAGAAAAACAACTCCAAGACCATGTGAATTCCTACAACAGAGAATGCTCCAGCTATGAAGATAAAAGGAGAAACGATACAGAGATAGAAGATGCTGACGACACCTTGCCATCCTAACAGTCAGCACTGTGCATCAATGCAGGTTGCCCAGGACCAAACCAGAGAGGGTCAGACCTGCATTGCCACCATTTGTCCAACATCCAGAACTGAAATATCATTGCTGACATGTGCACTCAAAAAACTGTTGGACATTGAAACTGGGACTCAAAGGACTGTTGACCCAGGAATAAACTTACTACAGACTTATTCATTTACCTCTTAGCATAGCCATTGTTGCTTGTCTTATTTTTTGTTTTATATGTTTATATGTTATTTCTAGTCTGCAGATGCAAGATTTTTTGTAGGAAAGAAAACAGGGGAGATGCCAGAAAGCAAACATTGTTCTCACTAAATGGATGTGAACAGGAGACCAAAAGGCTGGTCAACCTTAATTGCTCTGAAAGGTCAGAGCTAATCACTCACTGCTTAGTTGAAACATTGTTAGCTGTAGCATCCTCTACCTGTTTGTTTCATGTTAATTTCTGTTATTATAATTCCCTGCCTAAAGGCTATGGGTGTGTCCCAAAGCCTTAATAAAAGGGAGAAAAAGGCCAGAGCAAGTGGTTGTCCTCTCCACTAGAGGAAAGCTCCGGCCTGGCACCCCAATATCGCCAAATTAATATTTTAGTCTCTCTCTTCACTTGCGTGCGGCCTCCTCCAGAACCCAAACCTTGAACCGGGAACCCTGAACCACGTGGGACGGGAAAGGGGCTCCCACAAAAAGTAGGATTAAGTGATTATCCCTGCATGGAAATTATTTTCCTCTGAGTCTGAGACTGCAAACACGATGTGCCAGGCATGTTGCACTCTACCTCCAACCAACCCATCAATGCACCAGGGCCCTCCCATTGTGTTCTGAGGAAGGTGGACAGGGATCTGGTGCATACCTCTTCGAATCCAAGTCATGTTACCTTCTCACTGCCCTTTTTCAGTGCAGTCCTTCAGACTGTTTATTCAGTCTGCAATTGTTTCTTCTTTCTGTACTTACGTTAAAAATCACTTTTAATCCAATATACTAAAAATTCTCTCTCATTTGTGTCAGTTGCCCTCACAACACTTGAGTGCAAAAACCTGTATAAATGTACACACACACTCTACATTAGTGGTTGGAAAATTGAAGCTTGCGAGCCACATGTGGCTCTTTGGCCCCTTAAGTGTGGCTCTTCCACAAAATACCACGTGTGGGCGTGCACTTACAGTGCATTTGAAACTTTGTGACCCATGCACAGAAGTTGTTTTTTGGCTCTCAAAAGAAATTTCAGTCATCATACTATTGATATTTGGCTCTGCTGACTAATGAGTTTGCTGACCACTGCTCTACAGCTTTTAGCAGCAATCATTCTTGCTTTGAATTCTACTTGTACTCTTACATAGAAATTTGTGTACTCATAAATTATGTATTTGTTTAGTACATGCATGCATATTATGCACATGCAATCTATCTACATGGCACATTACATGCATGTGTTATAGTACATTTTGAGGGACACCTCTGCTACAAAGTTACTATTTCCATAGAGACCGGGGATGTTTTTATCATCATTATAAAAAGAACATATCAATGCTCAATGGCCTTTAAAAAATAATTTCTTATATCAGCTAAAATAGCTAGTATGTAGAATTACTTGATGGAGATAAACTACTTAAGTTAGTGATATGTAAGGTATATTGCTTGTTTACTTTAAATAATAACAAAATTTTCTTCAAATAAGAAATTACAGGTGAAATCTTTAACCAGAAATGTCTACTAGTAACTGGTTTTCTTTTGTCATTGTATCTGTATGTGTGTGTGTGTTGGGGGGTCGGGGAGGTCTGCTTCTGTCCCCGTTTCTCTCTCCCTCTCCCATTCTCTCCTCTCCCTTTCTCTGTCTTCTTCTTAAGAGTATTTGAGTTTGGTTCTATTGATCATTTTTTCTGATCAATCAGAACATTCCAATCATGTCTGCCATGGAATACCAATTTTCCGAGTCATGAACATTATTAATTTTATGGCCATAAACTTTTGTATCAAAGGTCATGTTAAACAGAAAATATTTTTAAATTGTATTGTGTATGGGGCTTTGATTCTCTCCAATTTACTGTCACAATTTCCACCAGTGGGTTTGGTCAATATTAATGAATGTTTTTCTATTTATGTGGCCTGTACATTTCTATCTTTCTGCATACTATACTCTTTCTCTTAGTTTCAGTCATTGATGTGCTTTTTAAAAATGCTATTTGAGTGCACACATGGAAAAAGAAAGTTTAGTCCCTGACTGAGTAATGAAAATGCATTCACCCATTAAGCAAAAGCATACACCATGAAACATTCTGAGTAACATTATGAATTATCCCACAACTGCAGGCACTGAAGGGATTTTTTGTGTAGTAATTTTCTGTTCTGTCTTGGTTACTCAGGCAGCAATTATGTATCATGTAGAATCTGAATTTGAGTTCTAGTCCCATGACTACTTCTTGTTATTGCTGCCTTTCACTCTTTCCCCCCATGCCAACTGTCATCTATTGCTTGAGCTACTGGAGCTAACAAACTTGCTTGCATATCTGACTTTGATATATGTCTAATATATGGAAAAAGTCTTTAAACTCTGTAAACAAGCAATCCAGTGAGCCCCATGAGCTATTAGTGATGTTTGTATCATCACTTGCAAATTTTAAATATTTGTAATACTACTGAGAAAATATATAGTATATTATCTTCAGTATCCCTCATTATAATTATTCATAATATTAAAGTCAAAATATTAACCCCAACAAAAGTTATTTTACACTTAATATTTATTGGTTTGATAATTCTAGGCATATGATTATTTTTCTATTATTTATATTCCTTAATATAAATGTATAAATCACTAATTTGCTTGGTTTCTGAAAAATAATTCAAGACAAATATTTAAACTACATGTAGATTTCTTATTGTTTTAAAGGGCCAAATTATTATTTTCAGGAGTCTTCTATTATTTCAGAATGCCTAGAAAAAGGAACTAAGCTGTATACATTCCATAATTTTAAAACACCTTAAAAGTATACACTATTAATATTTCTAATATTTCAAAAAGAACACTTTCTGTTAAGATAACATTTTACCATTTCTCAAACATTCTAAGTTTTTAATGTATCAGAAATACTTGTTAAGATTTTCTTGGATGATAATGGTTCATTGTTTAACTTAGGTTTGAGCTTTATTAATTTATGTCACTTTTGGAATCTGTTACTTTAAATTATATATTATCAAAAATTTTTAAAAGATATGCATAAAAACAAAACAAAAAATATGGCAAGATGAACTAAAAGTAAGCTTGGAATTTAAAAAGACATATGACAAAAAAGAATTATGTCACCACTAGAGGCCCATTGCATGAATCCGTGCACAGGTGGGGTCGCTTGGGGTGGCCTGCAGGGCTCGAGCAGAAACCCACAGTCCAAGGCCGCCTGCAGCTCCTACCTGCCACTCCCAATCATCCTGGCCCCCCTGTGCTTGCCATGGGCTCTCACCTAATTAGTCCTGATGGGGAGAGACTCACACTATCTCAGCAGTGCTCTCTAGCCTTGAGCCCTGCGTCTGGCGCCCCCCCAAGATAGTCATCTATGGGATAGGGCTGAAACCAGTTTCCCGACATCCCCTGAGGGATCCCAGATTGCAAGAGGGTACAGGCCAGGCTGAGGGACCTCACCAGTGCACAACTTGTTCTGGGGAGGGACCACGGGAGGGCTCCAAGGCATGTCTGGCCCATTTCACTCAGTCCTGATCGGCCATGCACTAGCAGCAAGCTAACCTACCAATGTGCACTGCTTCCTGGTGGTCAGTGCACATCATAGTGACTGGTTGAGCAGCCTTAGCATATCATTAGCATATTACACTTTGATTGGTTGAATAGTCAGCCAGTCACTGGACAACCAGATACTTTAGCATACTAGGCTTTTATTATACAGGATAGTAGAATTCAATCTTTTCTCCCACATTCCCACTTGCTATTATGTAGGTTCATGAAAATGATTTTGACCAAAGGATTATACGCAAACAAGATGAGAATCAAATGCAGGCATAAGCAAATAAAATTAGATGAAACCTTTTAATTGTCTCTCCCATTACCACATCAACCAAGAAAGTATTGTGCTGCAGATGGTAGAGCCTCTGCCCACCAAAAACATAACATGTCAGCAAAGAACTGTTTGTTGTGCCTTGGCTAAATAAACTTACAATATCTTGATTTACATAATTAAAAATCACACAGTATTTTTCCATTCAGTCTTGTCAAGTGTACCTTCTAAATCTACCTTGAATTTGTCACCTTCTGTTAATCAACTCTTTTCCTCAGGGTGCCCAACCCTCTGAACCCCTAATTTACACTGAATCCACATATGAGGTAAAAATAAATAATTCTTATTTATTATCTTTATTTTCAAGCAGCAACATTAGAAACAACATGGCTTGGCAACTATATCATATCACATTTTACTGATTTGAACACAGTAAGTGTGAGAACAAGTTCAAGATTATTCTTTTATGTATTAGGCATAATCCTCCCTTTCCAGAAGTCATTCTTTGCTATGGCTTATCCTTCCTACACATTCCTCTTCAGACTTCTCTGTAAGATGGGAAGTAACTGAGTCTACATGGCCCTCCTTCTAATTGTTATTTACTTCTTCTCTTTGTGTATTTTTTCTCACAATAACATCTCCCCATAAGGTGAGGAATTATATTGGGAATGTCCTTAACATTAGAATCAGTGCAATATAATTTTGACAAAGCTCTTTACCTACACATCAGATTTTGGGGGGCATTCCTGGCTACTCTCACTCTTACGGTTGAAAGAATGCAAATAATTCCAAAATTCTAGTTTCCCTCTTTTTTCTCTCCCCTCCCCACCTCTCCTCTCCACTCTCTCACATCCTTGTTTTATTTTCTTGCCTCTTTACTCTAAAGCTCTAACTTTTTTTTAAGTTTCAAGCAATAAAACAATTCTCATGAATCTACTGATTTAACCTCTTTGGTTATATATATTACTATTTCTTCTCCCTGAAATCCCCCCCCTTATTTTTTGTCTCTCTGTGTTCTACTCATTCTTCAGATCTAACACAAAATATTTATTAATTGTGAAAAATAATCCCTACATCCTTTCTATGTTAAGCCCGGCAGTTATATTTCCTCTCAGAATTTTTCATTTGTAGTACTTAACAAAATTGAAAATATATACTTCTTATATATGTTTTAAGGAATTGCTTTATCTATCATAAAGCCATAAGTTACATAACAAAAATGACCATGTTTCATGATCACTAACATATCTCCAGTAACCAGGAAGCTCAGTGCTATTAGGAGAACATAACAGCTACATACAAACATATATTGCAGTACTTCGCATTCAAGATTTTGAAAATCCTATATTCATGATAATAATACTCAGCACCACTGTGTCAATTTGTATAAAATTGTATTGTTAGCTAATTTTGCTTACTGTTTTCTAAAAAATATTTTTACTCTAAAGCTTTTTTAAAAAGAAAATTTAAGTTTTCTAAAAAAAAGAATGCTTTCACACATAAAAGTGAATAAAATGATATGTTTACAAATGACATTATCATAATATAGAAACACCTAAAGACTCAACAAAACAAAATTCTTAGAACTAAAACATTTCAGGATAAAAATAAACATAGAAAAATCAGTGATTTTTCTATACACAAACCCAAACTACTCAAAAATAAATAAATAAATAAGAAAGCAACCCCACTTACATTAGCTACATAAAGAATAAAATAACTATGAATAAGCTCAATTAAAAATGTGAAAGACTTGTACACTGAAAATTATACAAAGAAATGATAAAAGGAATTTCAAGAAAACACATAAGGAAATATGCACAATGTCCATAGATTAGAATAATTAATATTATAAAAGTACCCATACTACTCAAAGTGATCTACAGCGTCAATGTAATCCCCATACAAATCCTAATGGCATTCTTTTCAGAAATAGAAAAAAAAATCCAAAAATTCACATTATATTACAAAAATCCCCAAGTAGCCAAAAAAATCTTGAGAAAATAAATAAATAAATAGATAAATAGATAGACATTTTTTTAATAGTAAAAGGTAGCGGCATCAAACCTTCTGATTTCAAAATATATTACAAAACCACAGTATGCAAAATAGTATGTTTTTAGCATAAAAAAGACACCGAGATCATTGGAAGAAAATGGAGAGCCAAAAATGAATCCACCCATCTACGATTAACTTATTTTACAAGAGTACCAAAAATGTACAATGGGAAAAGGATAGTTTCTTCAACAAATAGTGCTGCAAAAATTAAATATTAATTTAATTATATGCAGGAGAATGAAACAGGATCTCATCTCATACTCGATACAAAAATCAACTCAAAATGAATTAGACAAATTTAAGACCTGTGACTTTAAAACTACTAGAATAAAAAATATGACTAGTCACCAAGACTGGTTTGGCTCAGTGGATAGAGCGTCGGCTTGCAGACTGAAAGGTCCCAGGTTCAATTCCGGTTGGGGGCATGTACCTTGCTTGCGGGCACATCTCCACTGTGGGGTGTGCAGGAGGAGGCTGATCGATTCTCTCTCATTGCTGTTTCTGACTTTCTCTCTCTCTCCCTTCCTCTCTGTAAAAAATCAATAAAATATATATTTTTAAAATATGACTAGTCAAATGGTATACTACAGGAGCCTGAGATTTGTACTTCCAAAACTTTACTTTGTTTTATCCTCATAAGATAATGTTCTTACCCTTGATGGGAACCCATATCGTGCTCCAGTCACCCTACCAGTAAGCAAGTGAGCCTGAAATCAAACCCATATTTAGGATCAAGAGCTATTTCTTATTCATTTTGTATTACATGTGAGATTGAGTTACTATTTTTCAAATGTTGTTTACTTATTATTGAATTTGCACATATCTTTAAAATCTAATTATGTCACTTTATGGAACTTAGAGGTACATTTATTCTCCCTTTCTCTTGAATTTAACCTCTTAACTTGGAGTTCTAAAAACAAATATCAGGTAGAGGAAATGTGGAAGAAAACTTGTTCTCTCTTGTTAACAATTTTGAATTGAAACATAATTGTCTTTTCACCAAATATAAAAGAAATATATGTATGGTAGGCAGCTTCTAAGATGGTCTCCAATGATTGCTATCTCCTGGTTGTGTAATTCCTTCCCCTTGAGCTGGATTTAGAGAATTGCTTTTAATGAATGAAATATAACAGAAGTAATGGGATTGCACTTCTGAGAATAGGTTATAAAAAGACTGTGGCTTCAGTCTTGGCAGCTCAGTCTTATTAACTCTCTGAAACCTGTCTCTTAGTGAAAACAACAGTTCTGTTTAAATCATCCCTGTGAGGAGCAACTAATACCATTCTGGAGCGATTGCGAACTCTCACCATTAGCCAGTAAAAACTGGAAGCTTGCATCTAGTCAAACTAGTAAGTTTGGAGGAAGATTTTCTGAGGTCTACCAACAATCCTGTTGGTGAAGTTGGTAGTGGTTTATTTTTCTCTGGTAAACCGTGACATAATCCTGGCCAATAGATTCACTGGAATTTCTTGAGAGACATTGGGCCAGAGGAATCAGCTGAATATACTCACAGACTGTGAGATTAAAGGTTCTCTGTTAAGGCACTTAGTTTGGGCTAATTTTTTTAATGCAGCAATAAATAACTAGTATTTAATATTTGCTCTTTAATATATCTAAAATTCATTTTGGGAATCCTAGCATAAACTTGAAATTGGATCTTACACAGCTAGCAACAAAGAACAGCAAAGGCCATTTTACTAAATATTGGGAAAGACTTAATTCTTATATACTATCTCATACACACATGCAGACCAAAAAAGTGGTGACCGATATTAAATGCCCAAATGAAAAAAAACAAATGCAGACACTACAAATTACAGGTTTATATGTACAATGAAACTCTCTCACATGGGTAATTCTCCAAAACACATTCTAGGTAGAATCTTACCTAATAATAGACAGACATCCAATCAGAGTGAATATGGAAATTAAACCAACAAAGATGATGGTTAATTTGCATCCATACCTTGGTCCTGGGAACATCTTCGTTAACCAAGTCAATCTGAACTGGCTTTCGGAGATGGGGGGCAGGGGCCATCCTGGTGATCAGAAGCAGGGGCCCCCTGCTCAAGCCTAAAGCAATCTTAGGGCATGGGCCAAGCCTATGACCAGAGGGAAGGGAAAAAAAAAATCAATGGAAACATATCCTCAGGTGAATTAAAAAAAATAATAATAAATGTCATATCCTATGAAAAACACATCTTGAAAATGCCTAAAGTAAGTTGTCATTTTTTCATGGTGAAAGGACTGGAGTCCTTGTTGATGAAAACACCTTGGTGGCTGTGATGACTGGCAGTGATGGGTGATGGGGCTGGTGCCTTCCCTGATCTTCCCAGTCACCTCCCTCAAAGGGAGGCCAGGCTGCGGGTTAGTCCCACTCAACACTGGGAGTGGGCTTAAGCCATCAATAAAAAAATCCTCTGAGGGTTCCCAGTATGTAAGAGGGGGCAGGCTGGGCTGAGGGACCCCTCCCCAGTGCACCTATTTCATGCACTAGGACCCTAGTAGTAGAATAAAGATGCTTGATAATTATCCCGAAAAGGCCAAACATATTAGCTGGTTTTCAAAAAAAGAATTAAGAAGAGTACTAGTACATCATTTTCTTCCTTTTTTATTCATAAAGCTGAAAAATTATTAAAATTATTTTCACATTTTAAATTGATATGGATGAGAGAATGTTGTTAAAATATTATTCTAACTATTTAGTGGTATCATAAGATTTTTTGTTTCAGTAGTTCTAATAGGACACAGTCACTAATTACAGAAATAGTCCATCAAGAATACCATCAGAATGATGAGCTTTTACTTTCTGCAAAAAAAGCTATATAAATGAAGCATTTCAATTTGATAGAGATTGACAAAGATCTAAAGTTCAAAATGAAATAACACATATGACATAATCCTAGAGATCTTTGTATCCAAACTGGTAATATACCTAATTAAGATATTAATAGAATATACTATATATATTTTTAAATCGCCCATGTTCAAAAATCCTGCTTAGACATACTTCTTAATAGTGTTTCAAATTACTTATAAATAACTAGAGACCAGTGCATGAAATTCTTGCACAGAGGTGTGTGTTCCTCAGCCCAGCATGCACCCACTCTAATCTGGGACCGCTCGAGGGATATCTAATTGCCTCGAAGACTGGGCCTAAATAGGCAGTTGGATATCCCTCTCACAATTCAGGACTGCTGGCTCCCAACTGCTCACTGCTTGCCTTCATGATTTCTGCTATTTCTGCCTGCCAGCCTGATCACCCCCTAACCACTCCCCTGCTAGCCTGATTGATGCCAAACTGCCTCCCAGCCAGCCTGATAGTCACTAATTGCTCTCCCTTGCAGGCCTGGTTACCCTTAACAGTCCTCCCTGCAGGCCTGGTCACCCCTAACTGCCCTCCTCTGTAGGCCTGGTTCCCCCCAACTACCCTCCCCTGCAGGCCTGGTCCCGCTCAACTACTCTCTCCTGCAGGCCTGGGTCTCCCCCACAACTGCCTTTCCCTGCAGGCCCAGTCGCCCCCAAATTCCCTCCTCTGACAGCCTAGTCACCCCTAACTGCCCCTCTCTGCTGGCCTGATCACCTACAACTGCCCTCTCTTGCAGGCCTGGTCCATGCCAACTGCCCTCCCTTGATGGCCATCTTGTGGTGGCCATCTTGTGTCCACACGGGGGCAGTCATTTTTGACCACCTGGGGGCAGCTATCTTGTGTGTTGGAGTGATGGTCAATCTTCATATTACCCTTTTATTAGATAAGATATGAATTTCCAAGAGTTAGGTAAGCAGCAGCATTCCCCACCTTCATTTGATCATTAAACATTTTTTTTTGTGAAGGCTAAACAATTAGCTTTTCTAAGAGCAATGTTCTATAAAATGACAAATTAGGTATGATCTTAAGTATTTTAATTCAAGAGATTTATAATAAACATCAAGAAGATAGGATTCACCTTTATCCATTCCCATTGTGTGCCAGCATTAAGCATCATACCTAAAAATTACTATATTTCTAGCAAGTTACTGTACAAAAAAAAAAAAAATATATATATATATATATATATATATATATATATATATATATATATATATATACTCTAGTAATATAAACTGGAAATATAACAGTGTTGAGAAGAGGACAAGGATTTCTTGCTCCATCCTCTTCCCTCGGTAGTGGTTTCTCACCACTCAGACCACTGCTCTCTTCAATGCAGACTCTTTCATCCCATCACCTGTTGGCATCTCTATCAAAGTCAGCATATTTAAGCAGAAATCATCTCATGTCCTGGATGGATCAAGACACAAACTTGTGTGTCTGACACCATCTCTTTACTCTCATTAGCAAATGTGGTTACCTAGTCCGTTTAATATTTTCCTTCACTACTGTTTCTCAAATTTGTTCACTCCTCCTGCCCCCATCTCTAACTCTGTATATATTTGTCTTCATCTGGGCACTTCTATAGCCTTTAAACTGACCACCCTACCACTTTAACTCTGTCCACCAGTACTCATGGATGCCAAAAGTTCCTTTTCCAAAATGCAAACAGGGTCATGTCACTCCCTGCTACAAATTCCAAAATGGTCCTTCCAATGAAAATTTAACCTTTGAATAAAATACTGAAATGGTCCAAAAATATCAGCTATACATATGCATATATTATTTCCAACCATAGTCTTGCTTCCAAGAATGGCTTTTTTCACTAAAAGCAACTTTAGTTTTAATAGTTACTTAATGAGTTTGAATGAATCTATTAGAGATTCTCTACATACATTATGATTATGTCAGTTATCTCAAAAATCTTCCATTTGAAAATGAAATTATAATAGTTCCAAATATCAGTAAAATAAGTAACCTGTTTTATATTCAAATCAAATCTAGGGACTCTCCGAGATACAGAGAAAAACTCAGTGACTCTCTTTAACAACAAGACACAATAGCAAAGTTTAAGGAGCAAAATGGTCAAAATTGTCTGTTTGATTCATGTTTGAATAATATTAACTTTTGGTCTTATGACATATTATACTAGAGGCCCAATGCATAAAATTCATGCATGAGGAGGCAGGAGGATTCTTCAGCCCAGCTTGCTCCCTCTCCTTACATGGATCAGGCCTAAATGGGCAGTGGGACATCCCTCTCACAATCCAAGACTGCTGGCTCCCAATTGTTCACCTGCCTGCCTTCCTGATTGCCCCTAACCGCTTCTGCCTGCCAGCCTGATTGGTGCCTAACTGCTCCCCTGTCAGCCTGTTTGCCCCTAATTGATCTCCCCTGCAGGCCCAGTCACCCCCAACTTCTCTCCTCTGCTGGCCTAGTCACTCCTAACTTCCCAACCCTGTAGTCTGGATCACCCCCAACTGCCCTCCCTTGCAGGCCTGGTTCCTCCCAACTGCCCTGATCACCCACAACTGCCCTCCCTTGCAGGCCTGGTCCCTGCCAACTGTGCTCCCTTAGTGGCCATCTTGTGGTGGCCATCTTGTGTCCACATGGGGGCAGGATACTTTGACCACAGGGAGCAGCCATCTTGTGTGTTGGAGTGCGGGACAATCTGCATAATCTTTTATTAGATAGGATACAGGCCTGGTGCATGGGTGGGGGCCAGCTGGTTTGCCCTGAAGAGTGTTATAGATCATGGTGGGTATCCTTTGGGGAGTGGAGTGGCCTTGGTTCAGGGCCTGTGGTGGTTTGCAGCCTGGCCACAACCCGTGGCGACCCAAGTGGAGGCCCTGGTATCTGGGATTTATTTATCTTATACAATTGAAACTTTGTAGCCTGGAACTCAGCCAAGCCTTCTGCTTACATAGCCATTGAAACTTTGTTGCCTTAGGCAGAGGCCTGGCCAGCAAGGTATGGGTAAAGCTTGGCTTCCTCCATCTCCAGGGGCAACCCAAGGTTCCCTCCTGCTCTCTCTGTGGCCATAGATATTTTGGTTGGGTTAATTTGAATACTCACTCTGATTGGCTGGTGGGTGTGGCTGGCAGGCATGGCTTGTGGGTATAGTGGAGGTGTGGTCAATTTTATTAGATAGGATAATTATTTTAATGTGAAAGATCACATGAAAGAACGTCCAGCTTAATATTAGAATGTAGAAAAAAAAAAGATCACTTGACTGAAACAATCCTATATAATAAAATCCTAATATGCTAAGTGTCTGGTTGTCCAGTCATCTGTTCAACCAATCAGAGCATAATATGCTAATGATATGCTGAGGCTGCTCAACCACTCGTTATGACATGCACTGACCATTAGGGAGCAGTCAAACCTTTGCTATGACATGCACTGACCACCAGGAGTCCGTCAACCAGTCAGTATGACATGTAATGCTCACCAGAGGGCAGACAAATGGCCAATTGCTATGACATGCACTGACCCCCAGGGGGCAGACATTTCAACTGGTAGGTTAGCTTGATGCTGAGGTCTGGCCAATTGGGACTGAGTGAGATGGGCTGGACACACCCTGGAGCCCTCCCGTGGTCCCTTCCCAGCTGACTAATCCCTGGTTCCAATCATACACCTGTGAAGCTTCTCAGCATGACCTGCACACTCTCACAACCTGGGACTCCTCGGGTGATGTTGGAGAGCCTGTTTCGGCCCTTTCCCACTCAATGCAGGAGCTTCTCCCTGGTGGTCAGTGCAATCCCACAGGGGGAGCACCGCTCAACCACAAGGCAGGCTTATGGCTGGCAAGCAGTGGTGGGAGCCTCTCCCACCTCCAAGGCAGCACTACGGATTTCCAACTGCTGGATTGGGCCTAAGCTGTCATTTGGATATCCCCCCCACCCTCCTCGGGGAACTCCTGGACTGCAAGAGGGCACAGGCCAGGCTGAGGGACATCCCCTCCACCCCCCGCAGTGAACAAATTTTGTGCATCAGGCCTTTAGTATTAAATAAAGATACGTAATCTACAAAACAAAACTTTTAACCCATCAGAGAGCTGAGGTTACTGGACTACTATTACAGATAAAAGACAGGTTATGCCAAAGAGCCGAGTCATGGGGTATGATTTCACTTAGTGGGCAGATCATGAGGGAAAAGCCAGGATGAACAAATAAATTGGCAAGAAGACTCAGCAAAATGTTTTCATGAATTGCTAAAGGCTAAGTGTGGGCTAGTGTGATCCCTGGGAACCACAGGCACAAGGAGAGTCTGCACTCATTTGCAAGCTCATTTCTGTGGACCATCATAGCATACTCATAAAGCAAAAAGCACATTGTTAATTTGTTCAGTTTCTTTTCCTAAATGTCAACATCCAGGGGCCTCTAATGGCCCTGCATCCTGATTTAATACATTTCTTGAGAAGTTTCATCCTGATGACAACTTGGATCTCTCTCCATTTTTTGCTAGTATCTCTATATATCATCTCATCTGATAACCATATTGAGGTTACTTCAGAAGTTTGGATCAAAAGAAGGGTATTTAAGAATGATCTGTCATGATTGCTGCTAGTAGAAACATTATCAAAGACCTATTTGATTTTCTTAAACACTGGTTCCTGTGCATCCTCATTTCCAAATGCAAGTTACTAAAATCATCATAAAAACTGATAAAGCCAATCTCTACAGCCCAGCAGCCAAGTGTGAAACATTTGTACTACCTCCACCAATTCTGTCAGAGAGTGGTGAACATATATTCATTGAGTGCATATTGTATCCTTAGCTTACTATAGTTATCCAAACTCACATCCCAAGACTGGTTATATCTTGCTGACACATACAAGCAAAAGTTTCAAATTTTGTATCAGGTATAAATCACTCACCTTGAAAGAATGTAAAATTATCGTGGATTCATTTAGTTTCACCTCAGATTCTCCTAATGCCCCTTTAACTTAGGAGGTCTGGCTATGATCTCATTTTCCCTCAGCTGGGATGAGTGAGTGGTTATTCTCTAACACTTTGTGCAAGGAATCGCTGACCCTTCACAATGCACCCTTAAGCTTCTTACTGAATTCTGTATTTCTTCTAAATCACTCTAAGAAAAAAAAAAGTGTAGTTCAGAAAAATTTTAACTTAGAGCCTTTTCTGTCTACCCTGTTGTACTGCCAAGTAAATGGGACTGAACCCCTAGTGCTTCAGGTACATTGGAAGGATATAATAAAGTGCTCTTATCTTCATATGTAGTCCTAAATTTAACGATAACAATTATCTCCAGATTCATCTTTGTAGTCCCTTCTAATTTGTATGCCATGATTCCAACCCTATTTCTAAATAGATGGGCCACAACAGCACATGACATGTACTCAGAAATGAAATGATAAAAACATGTTGCCTTCTCATGCATATGAAGGCCAAGTTCCTGTGAGGGTCTAGGAGCACAGACAAATCCCTATCCAAAAGAGGTGGTGGCCACCTGAACTCCAGCACTTTGAAATGTTGCATGCTGAATTTGTGTCTCTAATATATATATATATACTTATCTCCTATACTTGAAACTTTGTAGACTTAAGCAGAGGCCAAGACAGGCAAGGGCTGTAGAAGCTTGGCTTCCTCCATTGCCAATGGCAACACTAACCTCCTGCTCACTCCAGCTTCTTGGTTGCCACCATTTTTGTTGGTATTTATTTATCTTATATAATTGAAACTTTGTAGCCTTGAGTAGAGGCCTGGGACCGCCAGGGTGTGCGCAAAGCTTAGCTTCCTCTATTGCCAGGGAAATCCAAGCCGTTCTCCTGCTTGCTCCGTGGCTGCTGCCATCTTGGTTGGTTTGGTTTGCATACTCACTCCTCATTGGCTGGTGGGTGTGTGTGGCTTATGGATGTAGCACAGTGATGGTTAATTTGCATATTACTCTTTTATTAGATAGATTATATATATATCTCCTATCCTATTTATAAAATATTAGTTTTATTACTGTTCCTGAAATATGACTGATAAAATATATAAAGAAAGCCTATTAATCAAAACAACAGTGGAAATTCTATCAATAGTACTATGTACACTATCTACACTCATGGGGTATTCCATGGGATTTCTTTTTTCTTTTTATAAGCCATCAGAATTTTTGTTTTGTAGAGAAAACAATGATATTGGGGTTTTAGAATAACTCAGCAATTTCCAACTGTATATGTTTATTGGTAATTTCAAGCCTTAATCATCTATATAATAAAAGCCTAAGCAACCATTATGGTGGAATGACTGGAACAACTGGTCACTATAATGTGCACTGACCACCAGGGAGAAGATGCTCAATGCAGGAGCTGCCCCAAGGTGGTCAGTGCGCTGCCACAGGAGCAGCGCTGCTCAACCAGAAGCCTGGCTCACAGTTGGCGAGCCAGCCTCTCCCAACTCTATGGTAGCACTACCAAGCGGCAGCAGCAGGAGCAGTGAGCTGGGATGAGTGTGAGTAGCATGGCACCTGGGCCCGATTTAGGTCCTCCCTGGCTGCCTGCCACTTGGTACACTCCTACATCCTCCAGAGGTCCTGGACTGTGAGAAGCATGACTGACTGCCGATTTAGGCCTGATCCCAGTGCTGTTCTCTGTAGCAGTCAATCAGTCTAAACAGCTTTGTCTCAGGAAAGCACAAGGAACTCTGGGTGAGCTTGCCTCCATGCTTAACTTACCCACTCGATCGTGTTTGCAGGACAAATGTGGTGGCCCAGCCCACACACATGCAGCAGCCACTAAAGCTCAAGGTCGTGTAGAAGCAGAAGGCTGTCCAGCCACAAGTCAGCAGTTGGATATCCCCCAAGGGGTCTCAGGCTATGAGAGGGCACAGGCCAGGCTGAGGGTCCCCTACCCCAGTGCATGAATTTTGTGCACCAGGCCTCTAGTTTAGATATAAATTAGAATAAAACATGCCTAAACACAAGTTGCTTATTATGACTATTGAATTTAAGTAGTTTAGTAATAATACATTTATGTCCCAGTTTAAAAAATTGGTAAGCATATACTAGTGTAATGATACTTATAAAGCTTTATGAAAACAAGTATATTTGTGTTTATCTTTAAAATATGGTCTGAATTCATTAACATTCAATACTTTAAAGAACAATTTATCATTAATTTTAATTCCATGGTTGCATACTTGAGCCATAAGTTTTGGCTTAGTAAATGATAACAATAGGAACAATACTTAATCTAATAATCCTTATTCAAAAACAATCAAACAAACAAAAAACTATGTGAAATCAGCAATAGGAAATGATATAGAAAACTCTGTCATCAGTTTCTGTACAATTATCTGAATCCCATGACTATTGTCAATTGTCCTTTTTTCACAATGACATCATTACCTCTAAGAGAACATTCGTTCTGCCTCTTGCTATGATTTTTTTTGTTAATATCTCAAAATAATAAGAAATGGGGCCAGTCAATGCCTTTAATGGATGCTAATTCCATCCAGAAGACATCATTAACTTTTTTTAAAACTGTGAGCCTATCGAATTCTTGAGATCTAAGATGAAATAATAGCTTGAAATGAATTTCTCCATGGAATAAAAATAGAATTTGTTGTTAATCTTCCTTGAAATACAGATTTGTAAAACTGCAGCTGGTTTGGAAAAGTGAACACGTGGCTAAGTGTCAAATGTGAGACTTTTTTCTTTCTTGAGCAATTAGAAATAACAACATGCCAACATTGAGATCAATGGTGTGGGAAACAGCAGTAGTTTTTAAAACTTCTAATATGGTATTATCTAAACATATAATTAACTTTAAAACAAATTTAATTAAACACAAAACCTATTTGTGTTATTTTTTACTTTAGACATGAAACACATGACAACACATCTAAATGTGGAATATTTCATTGGTATGAGTCTTTAGCTGTGTGAGCGCATAATTAGGGGTATCAAATTGGATGTACATTTTTCAAGGATATAATTACATCTTTCTTGCAAAAGTTCAACAAATTTTGAAATATTGTCAGTGCTTTATGTTTTAATTCTTTTAAAATTTAAAAGTGATCCAATGATTCAACAAGACTTAAGATAAAGGATCTGCACTAGTATAAAATATAAAAGTACTACTAGACTTT
The DNA here is from genome assembly GCA_004026805.1 of Lasiurus borealis. NCBI lineage: Eukaryota > Metazoa > Chordata > Mammalia > Chiroptera > Vespertilionidae > Lasiurus > Lasiurus borealis. The sequence continues at coordinate 50,864 of PVJN01011045.1, forward strand.
GGAAAATTCCCATCAGTCATGATTTATCAGAAACAAATTACCTGTTCTAATTGTTATAATATGTGCTTTAGCCGAAACCGGTTTGGCTCAATGGATAGAGCATGGCCTGTGGACTGAAAGGTCCCAGGTTCTATTCCTTGGTTGCAGGCACATCTCCAGTAGGGGGCATGCAGGAGGCAGCTGATTGATGTCTCTAACTCTCTATCCCTCTCCCTTCCTCTCTGTAAAAAATCAATAGGACATATAATATAATATATATATATATATATATATATATATATATATACATATATATATATATATATATATGTTATGTGCTTTATTAAAACATGCATTTTGCTCAAAAATAATTTACATTTTAAAGTGTATAAAATAAGTTTTTATAAATAAAAATAAAAATTTGTTAAATAACTAATGAGTCCACATATATTTTCTGCATACCCACCTATTTTTTGCATATTATGCTATGCAAAATATATTCACTCATTTCTTCAAGAAATATTATTTCCACAATGTGTTAGACACTGTTCTAGGAAGCAGGAATAAAGTTATTTAAGTTCATTGGGGTAAATACACTGCATATGAAATGTAAGTCCCTTTTGCTATGAAATTTATAATCTTTGGAGAAGCAGGCAATAAAATAGTCAATTTTTCCTATGGAAAAATATTTTTACAATGCTACTTACTAAAATTTCTTTGAATTCCATTTCATCAGAGAATATATTCTATTTTGAAATGAAAATAATGTGGGCTTTGTACATTAATCTTAGAACATTTTAATATATAACACACTATTACTACGTAAGTACTTTATGGTTAATTTCAATTTAAACTGAGGTTTTATAATCTGTTTCTGGTAAACTCAAGAGCTTTATTCATGATCATCATTTTAAGTCTTCCAAATAAGACATATACATAGACTGGATTCCTTTTCTCCCACACTGTTTTTGAAGATTGTGAGCAGAACCTGTTGAATACATTTATGGTACCAAATTATGTTTTGGTTTGGGGTAGATTTTATTTTTTCACTTTTTAAAATAAAATTGTGTTTATTGTATTGCAACAGCAGGTAGAAAAGCTATCATACAGAATGTAACCATAAACTTAGTATTTGGTTTTAGACTTGTCCTTGCCAAAAAAAATGTCACTTAAGACAGGACAAATTTAAAGGCAGAACAAATATAAAATTCATGGTAGTCCCAATAATTATAAGTCCAGTTGATTATATGTGGATTCTTTTAGGCTTAGGGATAGGGTTAGAACTAAAGTTATTATTTAGCTTTTGGTCAGAGTTGGGGTTGAGGTTAGGGTTACAGTTAGGACTAGGATTCCATTTGAATATGCTTAAGGTTATGGTTAGCTTGGAAAACACTTGGACTATTAATATACTAAGTCCTGAAGTATTCTCCTGAACTTCCTACACACTAAAGTTAGTCTCCTCTTCAACAAATACCAGCAGATATTCTGTCTTTTCTTTGCATAGGTTGATAGAGACTGGCTCTGCTTTTAGTTAATAACCATTAAAAATGTGTCTATTTTGGACTGGCTTTAGAATATGGGTGGGAGTTATTGGTGGTGGTTATTATTTTCCTTATCTTAGCAATAAAACAGGAAAGAGTTCATTCAACATGTTATCATAATCTACATAATAAAAGCCTAAGTGACAGTTAATGGCAGAACCACTGGTCTATGATGTGCACTGACCACCAGGGGCAGAAGCTCAACACAGGAGTTGTACCCTTGTGGTCATTGTGCTTCCACAGGGGGAGCACTGCTCAGTCAGAAGCCAGGCCCAAGGCTGGCGAGCATAGCAGTGGTGGTGGAAGCCTCTCCTACCTCCACAGCAGCGCTAAGGAACAGCAAGCCAAGTGGTAAGGAGCGAGCAGGTGGGGAGTAAGGAGCGAGGGGTCCCAGACTGTGGGACAGAAATCCCCTGTGGAATCCCAGACTGTGAGAGGGTACAGGCTGGGCTGAGGGACACCCCCCTCCCTTCCATGGAACAAAATTCATGAACCAGGCCTCTCGTAGGATTAGAGTTACCAGAAAACTAACAATTTTATAGTCTTGGTATGCAAACAATTCTATGGCAAACTCAAAAGGCAAAAAAGCATAAAAGGAAAAATTCATGTATTACATTTTTAAAATTACTATGGTAAAATATTAACAGTTAAGAACAGAAGAAAGGTAAAAACACCTGAAATATAAACAGTTAAATTCATTACTATAAACTTGCTGAGGTTTTGGTTATGAATTGGTATGGTTTTGTCAAAACTTAGAAAGTATACAGAGGTCCCTACACCTCATTGTACGTAAACTTTACATCAGATAAACATCAATCAATCTAAACTCTAGTTAATTAAATTAATAATAAGTCATTTAAGGGAAAGGGTATTCATTTCTACAAGGAATTTTAAAGTATACCCAAAATTAAGATGGATTCAAGATAGGATAAATATTATATAGAATAATTCGTTCTACAGCACAATAAAAAATAGTAACTGTAGAATATTAGTACTAGATCTAAACTGTTCATTATAAAGACATTTAACTTTGTTGCCTTTGAAATTTTCATAATAAAATATTGAAAAAATTCAATTCTAAGTAATGATACTTATATATTATTATGTAATTGATTCTGAATATACAATTTGGGAAAAGATAGCAATGAGAAATTTAAAGGAAAATACAATGGACAGTAAACAAATGAAAAATTATACAACTTCATTATCAATTAGAAAAATATAAACTTCAAAATGTTATGTTACTTTATTCTGGTATCCTGGTAAAAAGTAAAGTAAAGTAAATTATAATACCCAGTGTTTGTAAAGATAGAAGTAGTGAGAATTATAATGTCAGTGTACATGTAAATTTATACAGGCTTTTAGAAATTCTCTATTTTCATGTGTGTCAAATGAATTTAATGGCATTATATTTAACTCAGCAATTAAAATTTTAGAAATGCACTGCCCTGGTCTGTGTGCCTCACTTGGTTAGAGCAGTGGTTGGAAAACCATGGTGCATGAGCCACATGTGGCAGTTTGTCCCCTTGAGTGTGACTCTTCCACAAATTACCATGGCCTGGGCGAGTCTATTTTGAAGAAGTAGCATTAGAAGAAGTTCAAGTTTAAAAAATTTGGCTCTCAAAAGGAATTTCAATTGTTGTACTGTTGATATTTGGCTCTGTTAACTAATAAGTTTGCCTGGGTTGAACTTAAAAAGAAAAAAGTTTGAAGAATTATTTTTTTAACACTGAAAGAGAGGGACATATATTACTGTTTACAGTTAATTGTGTGTCTGGAAAACCAAAGAAACTAAAAAAAAAAAAAAATCTATGGCAAAATTCACCATAGCTAAGATTTGGAAACAGCCTAAGTGCCCATTAGCTGATAAGTAGATTAAAAACTTTGGTACATCTACACAAGGGAATATTATGCTGTGGTTAAAAAAGGAGTTCTTACCATTGGCAACAGCATGGATGGAGCTGGAGAACATTATGCTAAATGAAATAAGCCAGTCTGGGAAAGATAAATACCACATGATCTCACTCATTTATGGAATATAATTAGCAACATAAATTGATGAACAAAAACAGATCTAGAGACAGAGAAACATCTATCAGAATGTCAAACCTCAGGGAAGGTAGGAGAGGGTGGGGGTAATGGGGAAAGATCAACCAAAAGACTTACATGCATGCATATAAGCCTAATCAATGGACACAGGGTGTTAAAGGCATGAATGGGGGAGTTGGAGGGTAATGGGAGAATAAGGACACATATTTAATACCAAAATCAATAAAGAAATTGAAAATAAATCTATGGCAAACAACATAAGAATTTATGAGATGAACGGGTACAATATTCATGTGTAAAAATAAATTGTCTTTATTTCTGCAAACCACCACCAGTTAGGAACATAATGATAAATGGCAATTATACCTTAACTTTTAAAAAGAAAGGAAAACATGATAGAAATAAAAACCCACATTATAATAGCTAAAAAATAAAATACCTAAAAATAAAATGAAACTTAGTACTTAATAAAGATGACATTAGCTTTCAGGCCTGTCTCAAAATGTTATCTTTCAGGTATATTTGAAATGCTTTTATTTTCTTCACACCAGGAGAGTTTGACTCATTAGAGAACTCTAAGTAGAAAAAAAATATTTCATTTAGAATGCTGTTGTCTCCTTTATCCGTATTGTCTCTGAGAAATCCAATATCAATCTGATTCTTATCTGTCCGTAGCTAATCTGTTTCTTTAATTTGGAAGCTCTTAAAAAGCATAAACAAAATCAAATCAGTTATCTCTTTTCACGGTGAGAGGTTTGAGTAGAATTTGAAGCTGCCAAATCTGATATAGCATTGGCGTGTTCTCTCCATCACATCAAACAATG
>PVJN01011046.1:0-34606 GCA_004026805.1 Lasiurus borealis
ATTTGTAAGTCTGCCTGAATTTACAAAGTAAAGAAATTTAGAGCAATATTTTCTCTTATTATCATTGAAAACACAAATTTTACATAATTAATTAAGCAGAGACTATTTGCTAATCATAGGCTGGAACGGTTAAAGGTTTTCTATTGAAAGGGTTATAATAGTGCTACAGTTGGTGACAAGGTGAAGCAGAAAAGTGCTATTTAAATAAATATTTGGCTAATGGTTCCTTTCAATTTTTCTTGATAGGTTAAATTATATCTGCTATATTCATTATGGGCAATAATAGAGATTAATAGTCTATTACTAGAATTATTTTTTAGGGAACTGTGTGCAATTCATGAAGCACTGAAGGCATTTCTTATGCACTATAAATTATATAGTAGTTTGAAAAGGCATTTATAAAAGTACCCACTTTTGTAATAAAGCAAAAATAAGTAATAAATTCACAGATTGGATTAGTAACTGATGTTCTGTTTTAGCACTGACATTTAAAGCATTTCTAGTTTGTTGGTGATTTGTTATACACTGTTGTAACCAGTGAAACGTTAAGTTCAGGATTGGAGCAACTGTTTTGCTCAGAGTTTTTCTAGTCAGGCCATTGAAAGACCTTGTCTTCTTTAATGCAACTATTCCTAATCATTGTCACGGGAGTATTGTTACACTTAGTAAATATAAATAGATAATTAACAAACCTAAACAATAATAAGAGCAAGACACTGAAGGCTTCTGGTCCAAGATGGCAGCTTAGGAACCCGAATTCACTTCTTCCCATGAAAACCTCAAATCTATACCTACAGAGAGAGAAATTCCCCTGAAAAAAAAAATGAGGTTAGACTGAGCAGCTTCTGCACAACAAATAAGAGAAACAGGGAGGAGAGATGCAGACATGGCAACACAGGAACCTCACCTTCAATGCATCAAGCTGTAGCAGGAAGAGATCAGTTGAAGGGCCTGCACACAGACTCACCTGTCCTGGGGCACAGTAAACAACACACAGTGGGTTAAAGGGCACCTCTACAGGAAGGAAACATGTACTAACACTAGAGCATCTACCTAATGGGACGGAAATTGTGGGAAATCTCTTCATGGTTGGAGACACTGAATAGTGCCGCTTGTGGCCCTCTCCCTCCCTGTTGATCACACGGGCAGAAGAATGAGACAGGCACTCTTGTCAAGAGCCAAGGCTATCAGAATGTGCCCCAAGCCCCATACCTACACTAGTTCTGTAACTTGTCCCTGCAAATCCGCACAGCCCATCCCCACTCCAGCTATAGATCCAGGCTCCTCCATGGTTTACCCCAGGATATCTCTGCAGCCTGCTCCAGCTACAGTTTCCAGGCTGCCTGCCATCGTGGTCCCAGTACAGCTTGTTCCAGGATAGCCCTTGGCTCACACCCACTCCAGCTTCAGCTCCAGGCCCCAGCACAGCTCGTAGTAGGTACTACCCTTGGCCTGAGTCCAATTCAACTCCAACTTCAACAGGCCAGCTAAACAGTTCAGACATAGGATTTCCTTGTACCTCCCACAGACCAATCTGTTTCAGCTACAGTGCCAACTGGCTCACATATGCCCCAGATACAGTGCTCAGACCAAGTGCATCTTGCCCCAGGAATACCTGAGGCTTGAGGGAGCTCCTACTACATTCAACCAGTCTGCAACAATAGTCCCTGTGTGGCTGCTTCTGTGCCCACTCCAGTTACAGCTTCAGCTAGTCTGTAAAGGCGGCCCAGGTTCAGTCTGTCCCCAGGACTTTCTGCAGCCCACATTCACTTGGGCTACAGTTTTAGGCCTCAGCACAGCTTGGCCCAGGAAATTCCCGTGGCTGTAGCCTACTTCAAGTACAACCTCAGGCAGACTGCCATAGAAGCCCCAGAGAGGCTTGTTGCCAGGATTCCACATGCTCTGGCTGACTTTAGCTCCAGCTCCAGTAGGCCTGACAAAGAAACCCAGCACACACAGCTTACAAAGGAGAAGCTCCTGCACAAGGCCACTCCAAGACACAGAGAGATTGCTGCTTTGCCTAATTAATGGAAGCAAACATATAGAAAGCCAAAATGAAGAGGCAAAAATATGTCCCAAATGAAAAACAAGAACAAAACTTCCCCAAAAGAACTCAATGAAACAAGACAAGCTAACTCCCAAATAAAGAGTTCAAACACTGGTTGTGAGGATGGTCAATGAACTCGGTAGAAGAATAGACTAACTCAGTGAGTATTTCAACAAAGAGATAAAAAATATAAAACAGAACCACTTAGAACTGAAAAATACAATAACTGAAATGGGGAAAAAAAACAGTACAGGGAATCAGTAACACATTAGTTGGTACAGAAGAATGAGTCAGTGAGCTGAAGACAAAGAAGCTTCTGCACAACAAATAAGAGAAACAGGGAGGAGAGATGGAGACATGTCAACATGGGAATCTCACCTTCAATGCATTAAGCTATGGTAGGGAGAGATCCACTCATAACAGAAAAAAAATATTTTTGAAAATGAGGATAGTTTATGGGACACTGGGGACAACATAAAACATAACAACATTCACATAATAAGCGTGCCAGAAGGAGAAGAGTGAGAGAAAGTGACAGAAAAACCTGTTTAAAGGATTAATGGCAGAGGAAAGGGAAACCTTGTGCACTGTTGATGGGAGTGTAAATTAGTGTAGCCATTATGGAAAAGAGTGGAGTTCCACAAAAATTAGAAATGGAATACTATACACAACTCAGCAATTCTACTTCTGGGTACTTACCTAAAGAACATGAAAACAATCATTCCTAAAGATATACTAGTATGCATTCCTATGTGAATTCGGCATTGTTTACAACAGCCAAGATTTGGAAGAACCCTAGGTGTCCATTGATAGATTAATGGGCAAAGAAGTGGTGCAGATACACAATGGAATATTGCTCATCCATAAAGAAGAGTGAAATCTTGCTATTTTCAACAACATGGATGGACCTAGAGTATTGTGTTAAGTGAAAATATTGGACAGAGAGAGAGAAATATCATATGATTTCACTTATATGTGGAACCTAAAAAACCAAAAACAAAACAAATTAATAAATGAAATGAGACAGAAATAAATGCACAGATAACAGAGAACAAGCTGATAGTCTCCAAAATGGAGGAGATTGGGGGTCGGGTGGAAATCGGGATGTGTATTAAAAAGTACAAACTTCTGTTTGTAAAATAAGGTATGGTGAGCTATAATTTACAGCTTAGGGAATGGGGACAATAATATAATCACGTAGTGACAGATGGTTACTAGCCTTACTGTAGTGATTACTTTATAAGGCTTATAAATGTTGAAACACTATGTAATACACCTGAATCTAACACAATATTGTATGCCAACTATAATTAAAATAAATTTTCAAAAATAATTTAAAAGTTACCTCTAAAAAGTAAAATGCACAGAACAAAATGCCTCTTTGCTGTGATGCTATTACTTTTTAAATATATTTTTATTGATTTCAGAGAGGAAGGGAGAGGGAGAGAGAGATAGAAACATCAATGATGAGAGAGAATCATTGATCGGCTGCCTTCTGCAAGTCCCCTACTGGGGATCGAGCCCGCAACCCAGCCATATGCCCTTGACCGGAATCGAACCCGTGACCCTTCAATCCACAGGCCAACACTCTATCCACTGAGCCAAGCCGGCTAGATCTGTGATGCTATTATTATTGGGGGAGAGAGGGGAAGTGAGACAACTACTCTGAGGACTTTCTCCCACTTTTACTACTAAATACTTACCTTCTTCCTTCATAATACTCTCAAGCACCACACACACACACACACACACACACACACACACACACACACACAGAGATGTACACATAAGATGCATACTCACATTTTATTTCATACTCCCATTCTTATGAGGAATATAGTATTAGAGTATACAGGGACTTTAAAATTGTCAGGACAAATTTAAAGTTTGTTAACTTATAAAAAAGTCCTGTAGTCCAGGAAGGGCAGTGAGGGCATATGAAAAATCAAACTGCTCTTCTCACTTAACCTTCTGTCCTGGTAAAGGACCTCATGCTTTAGGGAAGATGTGGTTTTTAAATCTATTTCTGCACGGAAGCCCCAAATGGGCTAGCAGCTTCCCTGATGGACATAACATAGTTAAATAGGAGAAACTGACCTCAGTGATGAGTTTTACCCTTTGAAAATCTGCACACCAAAGTTAATGGAGATTTATTGATAGGAATATACAGGCATGTACAGAAGAGTAGGCTATCATTAACACAGTCACAATAGCACAGTTCATGGAGCTTTGGAGTTAAAATTTACAAAGAACTCTCCACAGAGTTATATTGTAATTCATTCCTCCAAATTAAAAAAAAAAAACAAAAAACACAAAGGTGTGGCAGTTTTGGATATTTATGCTGTTTAGGGTTTTCTGAACTTCCTGGACATATGGATTGTTCATTTTTGGAAAAAATTTAACCAATATTTCCGGAATATTTCTGGTCTTATTTTATTTCTCCTCTCCTTTTGGGACTTCAATTACATAATATTAGACTGATTGATACTATGTGTAATGGAAGCTCTATTAATATTTATTTCAGTATTCTTTTCTCCCTTGTGTCAGTGTGAATAATTATTACTGTCCTGTCTTTTTAATTTCTGCCTTTCCCCAACTATTCCAGGGCTCAGTCTCAGCCACCCACTCACTAGGAACCACCCTGAGAGCACTGCCTTCTTACACCTCATTTGCCACCCCAAAGGCCATATAAGCATTTTCTGATCAAAAGTGAAAAACAAAACAAAAACTAAATAAGCCTAATGCAGCTGGATCAACACAAAAATACCTAAAAAGACTTATCAGAACCTAGAGTAAGGGGTGTATCTATCCAAGGCATCCAAGCGATGGAGGTTGGCTGGATTTGGGTCCAGGGTGTTTGGGTCACTAGGAGGAGCTTTTGCGTGGAGCAAGAGGGCTCACCAGGCTGGAACAGTACAAAACTGTCAGCCCACTGTGCCACTTACCAGCTGAGTGACCTGTGACAGTTAGCTAACCCCTGAGCCTCAGAGTCAAGAAACGCCTTTACTCTCCAGGCAAACCCAGTTCGGGTCCCAGGCAGACCCACAGAGAGAAAGGAAGGGCAACAGCCAGGGTCCCTAAGGCGCTGCCCGAGCCCCTCTGGACAAGCTGGTGTTGCCGACCAGCCCAGCACTGCCTGCGATTTGCATACCCATGGTGCACCATGAAATCAGAAATCAGATCCCAGGCTGATTTCCAGCCCCACTGGAATATGCCCACTGCCGCTGGGCACACTGCCTGGTAGGAAGGCAGGGTCTCTAGCAATACCAGGGTGGAGGGCAGACTGTGCGGGCACTGAGCAACCATAACTGCACTGAGGGTTCCTTGCTCTAAGAGAGCGGGGCGGCTTCCCTAAAGCATGCTCTGTGTCTGTTCAGGACAAGTTGGGAGCTCTTATCTAATTTTTGGAGGCCTCATCTTTGTGAGGCTGCTTTGCAGTTAAAAAACAGAAAACTACTTTTAGTGGTGCTTTACCTTTGGTCTTGTTTCTGGGGGGAGCGCCACCTCCAGGCATCATTGGTCCTTTCCCAAACTATGCACTACTGGCCGCCATTGGTCCCTCCTGAGGGCCGCCTTTTGTCCCTTCAGACACTCTGCACTGCTGGCTGCCATTGGTCCCACCCCACACTCTGCACTACTTGATCTATCACCCACCACTGTGCTGCACTGACCACCCCTCCACCCTCACTTTTCCCTAGGACCCAGGAAGGCTCCTTCCTCCTTCAGGTCTCATACAAACTTATGGAGATCTACACTTTCCATCCTGTATAAAATGGTCCCACTCCCACCACATTGAAATAGGAATTTTTAGGGTGAAGTAGGCAGGTTTAGGGATTTTTTTTAAATTAAGGGGGTCCATGGGCAAAGCACAGGCTTCAAAGCTGCAGAAGGTTACATTGCCATAAGACAGGGAAGTTGGGAGAGGCAGAGCAGTTACATTTCCATATGACAAGGGAGTTGGGAGAGGCAGCAGTTACATTTCCTTAAGACAAGGGAACTGGGAGTAGCCAAAGGTCTGTCTATATTTACAAAATAAAGAAGGAAGGTCTCACATGTCCCATGTAAGTTTTGACCTTTGAACTCAGGAGTTGCTCAAGTGACCAAATCGAAGGGGAATAGTGGCCAATCAGAGGGGATTTTGAGGCACAAAACTGCAAAAACTGCAGCCTTTATAAACCGGGAAAAAGGAACTCAGTGGGACTCTTCCCCCCCCCCCCCCATGTGGGAGTCTGTACTTGTTCTTCAATACATTTCCATCTTTACTACATCACCTTTCGTCCATGGGTTTGTTCTTTGACTTCACCAGACAAGAGCTTGGGGAACCATCCTGCCCAGGGGAACACTGCACATTTCCAGTTCAAAAATCCAGTATCAACAGCACCTTTTAACCAGCTTCATTTATTTTATTTTATTTTATTTTATTTTATTTTATTTTATTTGTTAATCTTCATCAATTTTTCCATTGGTTTTTAGAGAGAGTGGAAGGGAAGGCGAGACACAGAGAGAAACATGGATGTGTCTGTGGGTAAAAAAAAAAAAAAAAAAAAAGGCCACATGCTAACCCGACAAGCTCAGGGAAGCTCAAAGACCTAAGGTAACCACAAAGGTTGGTCTGAAATGAAAAAATTAACTAAAAGCAGTTTATAGTGGGTAGTCCTGTCCTGGACCAGTATTTTCCCTGACAAAGACCAACTGCAACCTTTTATGAGCCTAATGTCTTTTTGCATCTAATATAACTTACCTGTAGAATGTCAGGGTAACTTGTAACTTCCCTTTTTTTCCAGACCCCTCAAGGCACAACAAATGGCACCAGGGCAGAGACCACAAATCCTCTCATTGTTATTGAGTTAACTGTTGACTGTTAACAACTATCCTGTACCCACCTAAGTAAAAGCAGTGTGTGTCTATGTCCCAGAATTTATCGAAGGACGCAAGCACAGGTGGCCAAGAGTATCCTCTGCCAATAGAATGGACTTATAGGGATGACTCAAGGCACTTATTAAATATTGGCCGAGCATAAATTACACAGGAGACAGACAGGCAATGCCCGAATCACACGCGGTTTATTTACCAGAGTCCTGGTGGTTTCCAGACCTCGGCAGGCCACCCGGAGATCCACGCTGACAGACACACACACTGGATGTTGGACGTTGCAGCTTCTGCTCGGCGTCTTGTAGAGGCCTCGGCTTGTGGCTCAGGTTCGGACCCAGGGTCCAAGGCAGAGCGCAGAGCTCAGGCAGGATACAGGAAGGGGAGCGGAGAGCAAGCGTCTGTGGAGGAGCAGACAAGCGGCTCTAATCTCCTTCGGAGCTTGCTCTCTTTTATGTGCTCAAGCAGATGTCTTCAGTGTGTCTTATCAGCGGATCCCAGGTGTTCTGCTATCTGATCTTTACATGTGGGGTACAAACTTTTTTATCTCTTACATGCACATCTCTTTTAAGGGCGTTCACATTTCATTCCACTCTCTAATATGTCACACCCAATGTCTTATTTTATATTTGTATTCTATCCTTATTATTATTACTATAACAGTCTATCATTTTACTTTTTATCCAATCCCTGCTTTGATTTCTCCTACCTCCCTGATCTATCACCAATGGGTTTCATGTAACCCATTTAGGTCTCCTCATTCTCCAGAGCATATCCCAATCCTTTGAGATTCTGCTTCCCTGCAATTGTCTACAGTTTGGCTCAAATAAACTCACAAAACTTCTTTGCAGGTTTGAATGCTTTTATGTTAACAATGAAAAGGAAAATATGGGGCGAGGGGCTTGCACCCTAGTTCAGTATCTCGTTAAAATTGTAGTCTTACTTCCCCACTCTGACTTAGGAAGAGCTGCAGGGACCCTCAGGGGTCCTCCACAGGAGGAGATATAGAGGCCAGAGCCTCTCCACAAGTTCAGTTCAGGCTTTGGATCCGAAATTCCCCTAGATAGCAGACCTGAGAAATAAAAGTTAAACTTTCCTCCCTCAGAGTGGTGGCTGATCATTCTCCTGTGCATTCTGCCACCATATTATGTCTCTTGGTTGTCTCCGTCATTTCAACCAGGGCCCGGGCCCTTGACCAAAATCGAACCCAGGACCCTTGAGTCTGCTGGGCGATGCTCTATCTACTGAACAAACTGCTAGGGCTTAACACACTTTATTTTTCCTCACAACACAAACTACTCCCTCATTGTAGCATACATTAATTTGTCTGTTGTATGTTTCTCCTCCTTGAATGGAAGTTCCATGAGGCAGGAATTTCACTTGACTTGTTCTCTGATGGATTCCATGACCCAAAATCAATGTCTGGCACATCGACACTCAATGTATATTTGTACAAATAATGGGTGAATATATATATGAAGCCTGCTGCATGAATTTGTGCATGGGTGGTGTCCAGCCAGCCTGGTCATGGGGAGGGGACATGGGTGGTTGGTCAGCCTGCCTGCTGGTCGAACTCCTGGTCGAGTGGATAATTTGCATATTAGTCTTTTATTATATAGGCTATACACTGGGTGGCATGATTATTATGTGTTCAGAGATCATAAAAATCTGGCCGCTCAGTGTAGATCATTTACTAGGTTGTACTGGTTAATAATAAAGATTTTGTAATCAAAGAAAACACGATAATTCCAAGAGAAACATCAAAAGTGCTGTATTCAAAGTAATGTCCATCACTAGCTACACATTTCCCCATCCTTCAGGTAATTTGTGGATATCGTCCCAATAGAACTTTTCTTGTTTTGAGGCAAACCATTCAGAGACCCAATTTTCCATTTCTTTGTATGTTTTGAAGTGCTGCTCAGAAAGTGCACGTGCCATTGATCGGAACAAGGGGTTATCTGAAGGAGCGAGGTCTGCTGAACAAGGTGGGTGGGCTAATACTTCCCAGGCAATTTCTTTTAACTTGTCTTTAACTGGTTTTGAAGTGTGTGATGGTGCATTATCATGAAGCAAAATTACTTTGCCATGTCTTCTGGCACATTCTGGTCGTTTCATGATCAAAGCGTTGAGAAGGCCTAAAAGGGCTAATCCTGATATTTGGGGGATAGCAATTGGAATCCATGCCAGCAAGCTCAGTGTACATACTTTATAGCCTATAATTAAGTCACTACCTCCTTCCCAAATACTGGTCTTATAGAAACTGTTGCACAGGCCATAAAACTGTGAACAGTGCACTGCCCCGGAGGGAGGGTTATTAATGCTAGTGCCAGGCTAGACCATCAGATATGGCCTGGAGACCCACCCACACCTGGGGACCTTCCTACAAGGCCTGAGAAAAGGACTGGAAGCATAACCCATATTTGTGGGACAAAGACCACAGGGAGAGAGAAAAAGAAGCCCCCTACACGTTTCTTCACTCAGATTTGGAAACCTATTCCCTGAGTCTGCCGGCATATTAAACAGTGTCCCTCCTCTTCTTTGAAGCATCCTTGGTTTTCTTTGGTCTTCTGCCACAACTGGTTCCCTGACTGTGAACCCAACCACAATTGGCTTTTTTGGCCTCAGGTGAGGGGACAAGGCTTGGAGCCCAGGGGTGCAGGATAGGCCTCCGGAAGGTGTGCCCTGCTGATTTTAGCAGAATTGAACCAGGGGGAATCCTGGCGCCTCTGGACCTCAGCCTAGGACCCGGCCGACATCTGGAGAAAGTGGACGGACGCCTCTGGACCTGTCGACAGAATCGGTAAGGTAGGGGCCCTTATCAGTCAGGCCTACTCCCAGTGAGTGGAAGGGGGAGCTTGATCACCTCCCCAGAAATCACAGGACTTCATCAGTTAAATTAATCAGGAATCAAGTGGACACTTTTTAAAAACTCTGAGTGAATGTCTGGTGAATGTGTGTGAGTGTGGAGGGAGAGGACCTGCCCTCTCCTATCCTTTGTGTGGCTCCACGACCTTGGTTACGGAGTCTGAGTGGGCCCCAACCTGTGGTTCCATGATTTGTCTTATGGCATACCGGTGATTCACCCCCAGGTGGAGGTGACCAGGCATGGGGTTTATACATGGTGCACCTTAGCTAAGACAAATCTAAGCTCCCAAGGGGCGCAGCCAGGTGGGCATCTGAGTGAGGACCTGTGAAAACAGGTCACCCCTCCCTTGTCTGTCTCTAGCCACCAATCATCATGGGGTCAGGACAGAGTAAACCCACTGATCTCAATTGAAAAAAAAAATTTAAAAGGGTTTCAATGGAGACTATGGTATATTTCAGAACCCCAAAACACTGAGGAAATTCTCTGAATTAGAATGGCCAGCCTTTGGGGTCAGCTGGCCCTTGGAAGGCTCTTTAGATAAAGGACTGGTCCAGGCAGTCTGGAATGCAGTCACCAAAGACCCTGAACACTCAGATCAGTTGCTTCTATAGACAGCTGGTTAGAAATTGCTCAAACCTTGCCACCTTGGGTCCGGTTCTTCGTGTGTAAGAAGGGACAGAGTAAAGTCTTAATAGCAGGAGTGAAGAGGCAGGCAGGACAAGAGAAAGCAGAAGAGAAGTAGGCAGGAGAAAAGAAACAGTTCCCTCTGAAGGGAACCCAACCCCCTGTTCTACCTGGATCCCCTGAGGAAGTCCCGCCAGTTTTACCACCTCCTTAAGTGCCACAGCCAGTACTAAGTGCTCCCCCCGCTGGTCTGGAATGTCTACAAAGTCTGGAAACACCACCCTCTCTGTCGCTCCTCAACCGGTCTCTCCAGAGCCCATTGGGCAGCGCTTGCATTCAGCTGATCAAGGGCCCAAGCCACAACCGGCATGCCAGATGCCTCTTATGGAGATTCAGGGTGCCCAAGTGCTTGGTGAAGATGGGACCTTGCAGGAGGGAGAGCCAGTCTATTATTTATTATCAGCACTTTACCACCAGTGACATCTTGAATTGGAAACATCACACCCCAGCTTATTCTGAAAAAAAAACCACACAAAAAACTCAGGCCATGGTAGACCTCCTAGAAATGATCATCCAGACCCAGAAGTCCACCTGGGTGGACTGCAAGCAGCTTCTTTCACATTCTTTTAACACTGAGGAGCACATGAGCACATGAGGGTTGTATCAGAGGCTTGGAAGTGGCTCCAGACCCAGGCCCCGGCAGGAATATTAGATACAGAGAGATGGGCCCAGAAGAGGAACCTGATTGGAACCTGAACTCAGAAAATGAAAGGGCCAGGATGGAAAGGTATCGGCTGGCCTTCTTCCAGGGGGTCAGGGCTGGAGCCAAGAAGCCCACCAATATGGCTTACGTTTCTGAGGTTTTCCAGAAGCCTGACGAAAGCCCAGCAGCTTTCTATGAGAGACTATGTGTGGCATACCGGATCTACACCCCCTTTAAACCTGAGACCCCAGAAAATCAGACCATGGTAAATGCTGCTTTTGTAGGCCAAGCCTGGCCTGATATCAGG
This sequence comes from Lasiurus borealis, assembly GCA_004026805.1. NCBI lineage: Eukaryota > Metazoa > Chordata > Mammalia > Chiroptera > Vespertilionidae > Lasiurus > Lasiurus borealis. Next base: position 11,417 of record PVJN01011046.1, read on the forward strand.
AGAAAATTACAGAAGCTGGAAGAGTTCGCAAGAAAAAGTGCCACTGAACTACTGGAGATAGCCAACAAGGTTTTCATCTACCGAGACAGCGAGGCAAGGAGGGAGGAAGAAAAGAGAATACAAAGAAGGGCCAATATAATAGCAGCGGCTTTTAGAGGCTCAGGCTCCCAGACAGATTTGAAAAGGAAGCAAGAATACAGATCAGGGGGAAAAGGAAGAGCGAGCCTGAGACGAGACCAGTGTGCCTATTGTAAGGAGACAGGACACTGGAAGAATAAATGCCCCAAACAACAAAGTAAGAAAACTGAGTCCCCTTTTCCACCCAGTTGCTATCAACCAGAGCCACTCGAAGCAGATCTCATTGGGCTAGCAATGGCTGATTCCAACTTGGACAAACTGGGCTCTTTTCAGCTGGGCCCCCACGAGCCTATGGTCAGAATAAGAATTGGGGGCCAGACTGCGGACTTTTGGGTTGATACAGGAGCTGGGCAGTCAGTAGTCACATAGAAAATAGCACCTCTCTCTCGGGAAAGGAGGTCACCATTATTGGAGCTACTAGGCACCAGAACCATAGACCGTTCTGCTGCCCCCACTGATGCCAACTTGGTGGTCTTCAAGTAATTCATGAATTCCTGTACTTGCCAGACTATCCAGTGCCTCTAATGGGGGCAGAAATCACTTTTGCTCCAGATGGCTCAGCACAGCTTCACCTAGGTGAGGACACCTCCCCAATGATCCTGTCCCTAGCAGTGCGAAGGGAGGAAGAATGGAGATTTTATACCCCCCAGTCAAAGGCCTCACATTAGAACCTGAATTAGAGAAAGAATTCCCGCTGGTCTGGGCAGAAGGGAATCCTCCAGGCCTGGCTAAGGATCAAGCCCCCGGGGCTGATCGACTTAAAGCCTAGGGCACAGCTTGTTAAAATCAGCCAATATCCAATTCCAAGGGAAGCAAGCCTAGGAATCCAGGTCCACTTAGACCAGCTGCTTCAGTGGGGACTTGTTAAACGATGCAGGTCTCCACAAAATGCGCCTCTCTTGCCTGTCAAAAAGCCTGGGACTAATGACTACTGCCCAGTAATGAGGTGGTTATAACCCTGCATTCAGCCAGCCGAACCTCTACACTCTTCTAGGGCACATCCCATCAGAGGCGGGATGGTTTACATGCCTAGATCTGAAATATGCCTTTTTCTTCCTTAGATTAGCTCCTACCAGCCAGCATCTTTTTGCTTTTGAATGGGAAAACCCAGCTACACGGGCCAAGGAGCAGTTCACCTGGACCAGACTTCCCCAAGGGTTCAAGAACTCCCCTACTCTTTTTAGTGGTGCACTAGCATCTGATCTGTCTAAGTTCCCAGGACAGGACTTGGGGTGTGTTCTACTCCAATATGTAGATGTTCTCCTACTGGCTAGCTCCACACGAGCTTAGTGCTGGGAGGGAACACGAGCCCTTCTGAGACTATTAACTGAAACAGGTTATTGGGTGTCTAAGAAAAAGGCACAGATTTGTCAGAAATAAGTCAAGTATCTAGGCTTTTGAATCACCCAAGGGAAACGAAAGCTAGGGACTGAAAGAAAGCAGGCAGTATGCACCATCCCAGTCCCTAGCACCCGGCGGCAGATTCGGGAATTCCTGGGAGCAGGAGGGTTCTGTCGAATTTGGATCCCAGGGTGTTCAGACCTGGCTAAACCTCTCTATGAAGCTTTAAAAGGAGAAGAGAAGGCACCCATCAACTGGGGTCCCAAACAGGAGAAAGCCTTCATCACCATAAAGGCAAAGCTCATTGAGGCCCCAACACTAGGACTGACTACCAGATGTGATGTGAGACTTTAATCTTTTTGTTCACGAGAACAGAGGGGTAGCCCTAGGAGTTCTAACCCAGTTTTTGGACCCTGGCAAAGACCAGTAGCCTATCTCTCCAAGCAGATTGACCCAGTTGCCTCCAGCTGGCCCCTGTGTCTCTGGGCCCTTGCAGCCACTGCACTGTTAGTCAGGGAAGCGGATAAGCTTACCTTAAGGCAAAACTTAAATGTAAAAGTACCTCATGCTCTTGTCACCTTGATGTAAGCAAGGGGGCAGCACTGGCTGATTCATGCTCAAATGCCTCAATATCAAGGCCTGTTAAGTGAGAACCTGCGAGTACGATTTGAAGTAGTGAGAACTCCTAATCCTGCCACCTTTCTACCCGTTGTTGAGGGGGCCCCTGGAAGTCCTAAAGGAGGTTTATTCCAGCCGGCCAGACCTAACGGATAGGCCCCTGCCAAACCCTGACTTGGTATTGTTCACAGATGGCAGCAGCTTCTTAGTTGAAGGAAAAAGACGAGCTGGATATGCAGTGGTATCAGACATTGAGACAATTGAAGCACAGGCCCTGCCTGAAGGATGGTCAGCACAGAGGGCAGAACTTTGAACCCTAGAACTCAGTAAGGATAAGCATGCCAACATTTACACTGACTCAAGCTATGCCTTTGCTACCCTGCATATCCATGGGGACATACATAAGGACAGGGGGCACTTGACAGCCAGAGGAAAAGGAATCAAAAATCAGAATGAGATTTTAAAGTTACTAGAAGCAGTCTTGGAGCCCAAAGAAATAGCAGTCATCCATTGCAAAGGTCACCAGAAAGGGAAAGACTCAGTGTCAAAAGGAAACCAACGTGCTGATGCCACAGCCAAGCTGGCTGCTAAAGAACAAGTGGCACCATCACAGATCATGTTGACCCCGAATTACCTGAACCTCCAAAATACAATCCTCAGGAAGAGGAATGGGCCCAGCAAGAAGGGGACAAGAGAACGAAGGAAGGCTGGTGGATACTCCCAGATTATAGGGTCTATGTCCCAGAAGTTAGCTCATAAGGTAGTCCTGACAAGGGTGGGGGTGGGGGTGATGAGAACGCTAAAAAGCAGCATGTAATTACTCATTTAGGGAAGACTGCCCTAGAAGCTTTGTTAAGCAGATACTACCTAATTGCCCACCTTCCCTCCCTGTGTGCCTCAATGTATCAGCGTTGCCTCCTCTGTGCTTAGAAAAATCCCAAACAGGGTCCTGTGGGACCGATAGGAATTCAGTGCTGTGGGCAAGCTCCTTTTGAGGACTTAGAAGTAGACTTTACAGAAATAGGGCCTAGCAGAGGAAATAAATACCTGCTAGTCTTTGTTTGCACCTTTTCAGGCTGGGTCAAGGCATATCCCACTCACACAGAAAAGGCGAGAGAAGTCACTAAAGCATTGCTGAAGGACATAATTCCACGGTATTGAATGCCTCTGACCATAGGGTTAGATAATAGCCCAGCCTTTGTAGCAGAAATAGTACAACAGGTAGCTAATGCTTTAGGAATTAAATGGAACCTACATGCAGCCTACAGGCCTCAGAGTTCAGGGAAAGTAGAACACATGAATCGGACTCTAAAGCAGACTATGGCTAAGCTATGCTTAGAGACAACCTTACCCTGGACAGATATCTTGCCTCTTGTACTCCTGTGCGTACACTGTGCCCCAAGGGCCAGGGTAGGTTTCTCTCCCTTTGAAATTCTGTATGGTAGACCCCCCTCCCTTAATTCGGCCAAGGGGATATTTGGGGGAAATAGGGAACTTAGAAATCCAGAAGCAACTACAAGGACTTGGAAAAACTGTCTTTGAGGTCCACAGATGGGTTACTGACCGACTACCCATCTTTCTAGGAACAGCCACACATCCTTATAAACCTGGAGACCAGGTTTGGGTAAAGGACTGGAAAAAGGAGCCCCTCAAGCCTATCTGGAAGGGACCCTATCCAGTCATATTAACCACCCCCACAGCTCTCAAAGTTGCAGGACTGAACAACTGGATCCACCACTCCTGGGTGAAGGCAGCCCACTAGCTGAGTGATGTCCAGCCTGAGTGGAAGGTGACCTCGGACCAGAAACACCCCCTGAGGATCACCCTGAAGAAGACAGTGGACCTGGCCTATCAACCTGCTACAAGGAATTCAGAAACGCCCTGCTGAATTCTCCCTAACACTAATCTTTCTTTCTTATCTCCTCCTAAAGGTAATATGCTCTGTTTTTTCTGGGTAACCATTGGTTTTATCTTTCTAATCATTCTCATTTTGTCTTTTTATGAGTGCCACTGGAACCCAAGGCTAGTACCAGAAGGAGAGCTCATCTGCTCTTGCTGGGACACAGAAGCACCATAAAATTACTGCTTCCCACACAGCAAAGAAACAAAGGCCTCATCATGAAGTGTTGGACTACACCTTGTCATGCCATTCTTCGCTACATCTGCCTGGAAGGAATAGCCATAATACTGCTCTTTGTCCTGGCAGTTCACTGTTGTGGACCCCCACTGAGCAGAGATAGAGGGAATAACATTCACCCACCAATAATATTAGCTAGCACATACTTGCCTCCCATAGGTGCCACAGCCACGTGTCCTTGCTTAGAAACTCGCTACCCAAATATGCTAGACCGGGTAGTCTATGGGAGAGCCCCATCAAGCCAGATTTTTGTTAGCTATACTTATCAGCCTGTGGCATGTAATGACTCCGCTACCAGATGCACGGGAGGGAGGGAGGGAGGAGAGAGGCATTGTATTGGACAGAAAAAATAATGGGACCTGTCATGGCCAATGTGCAGCTAACTAGTGTTGCTCCTATTTGTTTCAGTAGTACCCAGGGCCAGCATCCAACAGGTCGCCTCTCAGATGAACTATACAGCTCTACCCTCAAGGCTGAAAATACCACCTGGTGCTACCCTGCAGGAACATTCTACGTGTGTGGGACTGCCTGCCTGCAAACTGGACGGGAATGCCTTAAACTTCAGAATTCCCTATAACCCCTTTGACATCGTCTCTTTTCAGCTGGAAACAGTTAAGAGCAGTCATCAACCATGTTCACCATAACATCCCATAGTCATTGTACCACAAGACTGAGAGAAGCTTGTGGGACAAGGGTGGGGGTAGGGGGTGATGAGAAGGCTAAAAGGGGCTAGTTCCAATATAACCCTGATATTTGGGGGATAGCAATTGGAATCCATGCCAGCAAGTTCAGTGTATATTCTTGATAACCTATAATTAGGTCACTACCTCCTTCCCAGAAGCTGGTCTTGCAGAACCTGTTCCAGAGGCCATAAAACTGTGAACAGTGCACTGCCCCAGAGATAGGGTTGTTAACACTGGCGCCAGGCCAGACCATCAGATATGGCCTGAAGACCCCCAACACCTGAGGGCCTTCTTACAAGGCCTGAGAAAAGGACCGGAAGCATAATCCATATTTGTGGGACAAAGACCACAGGGAGATAGAAAAAGAAGCCCCTGCATATTTATTCACTCAGATTTGGAAAGCTATTCCCTGAGTCTGCCGGCATATTAAACAGTGTCCCTTTTCTTCAAAGCGTCACTTGGTTTTTCTTTAGCCTTCTGAAACAGCGTGGTTCAAATTGATTATTTGTTGTCGGTAGTGATCAGTATCAGTGGTTTCACCTGGTTTTAGAAGCTCATAATACACCACACCTTCCTGATTCCACCAAACGCAGAGCATTGTCTTCTTTTCGAAGCAATTTGGCCTTGCAGTCAATGTTGATGGTTGACCTGGATCAACCCATGATTTTGTGCATTTGGGGTTCTCAAAGTAAACCTACTTTTCATCGCTAGTCACAGTTCGATGCAAAAAGAACTTTATTTTGTGCTGTTGAAGCAACATTTTACTGATGCTTTTCGGTTTTCCATTTATCTTTTGTTCAGTTGATGTGGCACCCATTTTTCCTCCTTTAAAATCTTTCCCATTGCTTGTAAATGATCAGAAATTGTTTGCCAAGCAACGTTTAACCTTTCTGCAAATTGTTTTTGAGTTTGACACTCATCTTCATCCAATAATGTTTGTAATTGCTGGTCTTCAAACTTTTCGGTTAAACTAGATGTTCGTTGTCTTTCTCCTTGAAATCATCACTTTTAAAGCGTTTAAACCAGCATTCACAAGTATCTTGAGATGGAGCATGTTCACCATAAGCTTCCCGAAGTATAAAATAACTTTTTTTTTTTTCAAAACTAAGTGATGAATTAAAACTTCCCACAAATTCTCTTTTTTGGGGGCATGAAATTCAACATTTTTATACATAAAAATATCTATGATGTTAACACCTTCAGCGAATTTGACATGTGAAGTTTTGAAGCTTGCTGTAATACAACAAAAGAACATACATATCAAATCACATATATATTAACATATGTGTAACTCCATCTATTGAAAAAAAAATCTGCACTATTACCACTACACCCAGTACTCTGTCCCACTACAGTTCTGAGCACTTTTAGAATTAATCTTCCTAAGAACCCTATTGAATAGGTTCTATTATTATCTCTACTTTATTAAATAAGTGATGTATATATAGGTTAAAGAGCCTCACTCAAATCACAAAGCCAGAAAGTGGTGGAGCTGGGATTCAAACACAGTCAGCCTGGCTCCAGAAGCTAATCGCTGTTCTAATGATGGGGTTCAGGACATGCTACCCCCAAATATGGCACCTTGGAATATTGAGTATTTTAAACAGAAGGAATTTGACAAAGCAGGAAAGTCACTTTGACCTTCCCTACCCTCACCCTATGATAGGCAGTTAGACAGGCATGAGCAGAGCAAGGAGGATGGGCCAGATACAGAGGGTCACCAGGTGCCCAGCAAAGGACAATTGTAGAATGGGGGGCTTGCCCCCAGGATGACATTTCCTCCCCTAGCATATCATGGTCATACAGTTTGGACCCCCTGACCTTTCCTCCCTAGAGATAACATTTAGGCTTCAGTTGTATTTCAGCTCTAGGCCGAGAAAAGCAACAAAACCAGCCATGCTGACCTCAGGCCAGCTGCACTGGATAATGACCCTCTGTCCCGTGCCCACCAATCAATCAGCGAAGACCTAGACCCTGAAAGGACGCACCTGGAAAGCTGCTGAATATTCCATTGAGATCCTCCCCTGGGACTGCCCCTAAAATCTCCACCCTTAAAACCCTTAGAACAGAGAACCCAGTGCATTCCCCTTCTCACTCCCCCACTCCTCACCCCACACCCCCTGCTCCCAGAGGCACACGGGAGCCTGAGCCTTTCTCTTCTACCTCCCCAGGCTCCCAGGATCCTTACCATTACCTTCCTCACTTCCAAGCTCCAAGGGCCCTTCCTGTACCTCTATAATGTGTTTCCTAAGCCCATTTTTCCCCCTATGAATTACTTCTTCCACCTCTGTGGTTTTACACAAAAATGCTCTCTTATAATTTGAGTCTTGGTTCTGAATTCTTTCCTAGCCAGAACCCAAGAACCCAGGTCCCCTCTGACCTCACCAGTCTAACAACTGGTGCCATTCCTCTATTGCCATGGTTTCTTTAAATTTGCCATGGTTTCTTTTCTTTTCTTTTTTTTATTGTTGACAGTATTACAGATGTCCCCCATTTCCCTCACCCCAGGTCTTCACCACATTATTGTTTGTGTCCCTGGGCTATGCATGTATGTATATATGTTGTTTGGTTAATCTCTTCCAGCCTCCTCTGAGATCTGTCAGTCTTCTTTTGAGAATATCTTCTCATTATTTCCATCCATAACACTGTTCTCTCATTCTTTCTGTAAGTCCACACTCCAAATGGGTGTGAATTGGGGAGTCTTCCAAAGGAAAAGCCAAATAAGTGTGGATCTTATCCAATCTGGTTTCATTTCTTTAAGGGTTAAATCCCCTCTAATTTTCATCTGCTTTGGATTATTTTTCAATGCTTTCAAACTACTGTTTTTATTGTCACTTTAAGTTTGTCCCAAGTTTATTGTTATTATTTTTAGAAAGTATAGGCTACTAGAAGTTGGGAATCTCTAATTGTTTTATGTTGCATCAAAGTTAAAAACAAAGTCATTACCTTGGCATTAAAAAACCTTTTGTGAATTAGAATCCTGTTAGATCTGACATGACCTCCTCCTACTTTTTATTGTATTTATTAAGGTCCAAAACAGTGTTTTCTGCCTGTTCCTTGATTGGGCTGAGTAAATCTTGCCTGGCAACTCTAAATAAATGTCTATCTCACATGTAATTTTATCTTCTTTCTCTGCTTCTTTTTCTCCAAAGAGAGTGAGAAGGGACTGATTTGAGAACTGTTAATCAAATATAAAAGCTTACTTTCTCATAGCATTACTATAAGCAAGGCGGAGTGCTGGAAGAATTAATGAATAATTTTATTTAATACTAAGTAAATCCCTATGAGGTAGGTGCTAGGGTTATTTCCATCTAAAAGAGAAAACTATAGCTTAGAGAGGTTAGATATCTTATCCAAGCCATCCAGCTACCAAGCAAAACATCTGGAACTCTGGGCTGCCTTTCTGTCCTTTATGTAGCGGGAATGTGTATGTGCACATGCGTGTGTGTCCACTTGGTAGCAAGCAATTGTGTCCTCTTTGTAGATTATTGCATAGAGATGTTATCTGTCATTTGAGGCTGCCCATCATTTGAACACCACCTTCATGGTCTGATGGTGTCCCACATATTGATGACCACTTTCCCAATGTAGAATCCAGAAAACTTCATTTTCCTGGTCTACCCTTAAGCGAGGCTGTACTTAATATGATTTTGCAGATTCATCAACTTGTGACTTCAGAATCAAGCAGTGTGAGGAAATTGGCTCTGAGAAGGCCATGCATTGTTCTGGCCTCAGTAGCGGCAAATTGTGGGAGCCCTGACTAGAGTACACCAGATGCGTATTCTAGATCTGACATGACCTCCTCCTACCATTTGCCATACGTGTGCGCAAAGGCAATGACACAGCAGTATCAGTATACACACCGCGAAGGCGCACTCTTATATAACTCACCTGTTTTAACACTGATGTCACCAATTGGCAAGAAGCCTCATTTGAGCTAGTATAAAATGAGCTCCTGAACACCCTATGGCTGGCTGCTTTGTGTGCAATAAAGCATGCCCCACCTACCTGTGGCTGCTTGTGTCTTCTCCCAGTTCCTGGCTTCCAAGGAAGTCCTGTCCCTAGCAGAGGGGCTGACTCAACACAAATGCATCCAGTCACAATAAATCTGAGTTCCTAGAAACTTGTGTGTGGCCCGAACAGTTGTGGCAGCAGCAGTAGTTTCCTCATATGTCCAGTCCTACAGTGTGGTTCTCCTATTGTTATTGGAAGCTTATCTTCAAGTCCACATATCTGGCACTTCTAACAATTCTATTAACTGCTTAATATTCTTTAATAAATTTGTTTCCTGTTTCAAATAGCCAGAATGGAATTGTTAGCTTTCTGTGAGAGCTCTAATATAACCATATTTTATGGTACATGAATATTAAAAAAAAAAACAAAAAAACATTTCATCTAAACCTTTTGAATCCAGGAGTAAAGCATTATAAAAAAAAACACTATATTATGGTTGAGGTCTCTTCTAAACTTCAATGAACTAAAGCAGGCACTGATTATTTAAGAAGTTATTACTTCCAAATAAATAAATTGTCATTATCAGATAATTTTAGAACTTATCATTGTCAGTAAAATTGTTGGAAAACTACATTCTAATGTCATAGAAATATTGTGTCATTTAATAATAAGCATAACAGAGAATTCTATGTGCATTTTGAAATAGCAAACATTTAAAAATGAGTCTCTAAATGTATAAGGGAATAAATTATCATATTTTTTAAGAATACAATTACTCTAAAACTAGGAAGCTATATTCTTTGTCCTACCTCCCCAAAAGGTCCAGAAGATAGTAATTCTCCATTTATTTATAAAAATCATGTAAAATTAGTTTATTTCTAATTAGTCATGGATTAATCACCACAATGGAATCCTTACTGAGTCTAACTGGGACATTTGGTCAAAAAGAAACAACAACAACAACAACAACAAAAAAAAAAAACACTTTATTTCAAAGTAGTCAAATTACTTCACAAATAGCCTCCTATGGTTGGCGAAAGGAAGGCAGTAATCGTGATAATGACAATAAGTTTCACTGCAAAATATTATAGAAAAAAAAACACACAAAATGAGTTGGAATTCCAAGCTTCATAATTATAATTAATATATTAATGTACTAGATAACCTTTACCCTGGCTTATATTGATTAATCCTTTTCTTACCAAGCAAATCAAAATGATAAATCAGTTGACTAATTCACAGCAGTCCACTTAGGACATGACATTTTAAAATAAAAATATAGAACGAAAACCAAAAAATAATTAGAACCTGAATACTGCTTTAAGGTGTGGTTGACATCACAGAAATGCAACTCATTACAATTTCTTTCTCACCAATGGCAATATGACTTACTAAAAATAAAACCAATATATGCCACCTTAGAAATGGAGGATTGATTGAAAATTATGATTTATATAGCTGTCAACTGATTCAGGAAACCTCATCAATACATTATAATTGTGTGGGGTTTATTATTATTATTATTATTATTATTATTATTGTGCTAAGGAGAAGGATAAACACTCTCAAACCAGCTACCTATAAATTACTAATTAGTTAATTACAAAGGCAAAAACGTTACCTTTATGAGGAGGAACCAAGATGGCGGCATAGGTGAACACCTACACTGCTGCCTCGCACAACAATTTCAAAACTACAACTAAAAGACAGAACGGACATCATCCAGAACCACAGGAAAGCTGGCTGAGTGGAAATTCTACAAGTAGAAGGAAAGAGAGGTGCTCACAGAAACCCAGAGGAGCTGCAAAAAGCTAAGGTATGGAGACGTGCGCGTGGAGAGAGCGGGTGCCGGAGAACCTGGCTGGCTTTCTCTGGCCGGAGACTCCCAACGGCATTGAACCCCTCATCCTATGACACTAAACCCCAGTTCCAGCCAAAACTCATACGGGGGAGTTTGGACTGTGAAAAGGGAGAAGTGCGCGGAAATTTGGGAGTCGCAGGAGGGCAGAAGTCAGGCAGCGCCCACAGCACTGCGCACAGAAGACCAACTGCTGATTGTGCCGCTGGCTTTCACAAGAGGGCGGGAGACAAAGCATCCCAACTGCGTCACTTCTAACTCCACTAAACCCCAGATTCGGGTGAAGTCCTGGGGACCCAGACTCATATGGTCCTGGAATGCAGGGGAGCCGGAAAGGCAGCAGTCTAGAGGCACTGTGAGAGAGTACACGCACACGCGCACACACACACACAGGAACCGCTCCAGCGATTACCCAGTAACGTGAGACTTTGGGGCCGTGGAAGGCAAGGTGGTCCGTTAAGCCCTGAAACTCCACCCATCCCAAGCTCAACGGAGAGGCTTTTGCAGTTTTGCAAGTCTGGTATCATAAGCCTGAATCCAACCCAGAAGTTCTCCGAGCATAGTGAAAATGCCGAGACGAGGGAAGAGATCACAAACAAAAGAAATGGAGGAAAACAAATGACTGGATATAGAGTTCAAGAATATCCTAGAAAAGATGGATAAAGTTAGTGAGACGCAAGAGGAGATGAAAAAGAACCAACTAGAGATGGAAAAGGTCCAACTAGAAATTAAACATACACTGACTGAATTAAAAAAATATATTATACAGAGACCTAACAGCAGGCTAGAGGAAGGCAAGAATCAAGTCAAAAAATTGAAATATAAAGAAGCAGAAAACACTCAACTGGAAAAGCAAGAGAAAAGAATCCAAAAATGTGAAGATAATGTAAGGAGCCTCTGGGACAGCTTCAAGCGTACCAACATCAGAATTGTGGGGGTGCCAGAAGAAGAGAGAGAGCAAGATACTGAAAACCTATTTAAAGAGATAATTACTAATAACTTCCCACATCTGGTGAAAGAAATAGACTTACGAGTCCAGGAAGCACACAGAACCCCACATAAAAGGAATCCAAAGAGGACTACACCAAGACACATCATCATTAAAATACCAAGAGCAAAAGACAAAGAGAGAATATTCAAAGCAGCAAGAGAAAAACAGTTCATTACCTACAAGGGAGCACCCATACGACTCTCAGCTGATTTCTCAACAGAAACGATGCAGGCCAGACAGGAGTGGCAAGAAACATTCAATGCGATGAACAGCAAGAACCTACAACCAAGAATAATCTATCCAGCAAAGCTAACATTCAGAATTGAAGGGCAGATAAAGAGCTTCACAGATAAGAAAAAGCTAAAGGAGTTCATCAACTCCAAACCAGTATTATATGAAATGCTGAAAGGTACTCTTTTAGAAGAGGAAGAAGAAAAAGGTAAAAGACAAAAAAATTATGAACAACAAATACATATCTATCAACAAGTGAATCTAAAAATTAAGGGAATTAAAAATCTGATCAACAGAATAAACTGTTGAATATAATAGAATCAGGAGCACATAAAGGGAGTGGACTGATAATTCTCAGGGGGAAAGGGGTGAGTGGTGTACAGGGAGAGACTGGACAAAAGTCATACACCTATGGATGAGGTCAACGGGAGGGAGGTAAGGGTAGACGGAGGGGTGGGAGCCCAGTGGAGGGAAAAAAAGAGAAACAAATGTAATCTGAATAATAAAGATTTAATTAAAAAAAACATGTTACCTTTATAATAAAGAAAGCTGGCAGACATCACTGTATCTGTGGTAAAGAAGTACTCTTAAGCTTGAGCTGGTTTGGCTCAGTGGATAGAGCATCGGCCTGCAGACTGAAGGGTCCCAGGTTCGAATCCAGTCAAGTGCACATGCAGAAGGCAACCAATCAATAATTCTCTCTCATCATTGATGTTTTTAACTCTCTTCCTTTCTGAAATCAAGAAAGAGAGAGAAAGAGAAAGAGAGAGAGAGAGAGAGAGAGAGAGAGAGAGAGAGAGAGAGAGAACTTTTAAGACCATATGAAAAATATTTTGCTATTCATGGTGCTAAATAAATGTCAGTGTCAACTGAGCCTAAGGACTATCCCCTACAACAGGCTGAAGTGTAATTGACAGGGATGAAACAGCTGTGACCCTCGTATTTTTCAAAATACTTGTTCAATTTTTAGTTGCTTTATTATATTTCATTGACCACACTACAGGAAGCTTCAGTGGACATTCATCAGCCATAGAGTATGTAGTGTCCAAAAGCTTTCAGTTATTACAGGTCTATAAGCCTTCATTCTCCTTTTATAATTTTACTGACATTCAAGGAAAACCCTACAAAATAAAAAGTGGTAAACTGTTGGCAAGGATAACTTCAACAAAATCTCCAAAGCAGTTGGGCTCAACATCAAGCATCACCATTGATGATTCTTATTCAATTATTATTCTAATTATTTTCATCTTTATGGTAAAACTTAGGGGCAGGTTTATTGAGACATAGAAATATTGATACTAAAAAGTTATTTCAGATTTTGCTTGTTTGTTGTAATCATTATTCTTCAGTGGGTTGCATATCAGAGTTTCTCCTTGTGAAAGTGACCCTGAAAGCTATTATAAGCTTTTTACTGTGTAAAAAGATTGAATGATGGTTGTGAGATAGTAAGGAAGGAAATTGGGAAGAATAGGTGCAAAAGGGAAAGGGATTAAGATGTGCAAACTGCCTGCTGGTTATTAAAATTCTCACAGGGATGTAAGATACAGCATGGAAAATACAGTCCATCATATTATAACAACTATGTCTAATGTCTGATGGGTAGTGCTCTTATCAAGCTGATCACTTTTTAAGTTATATAAATGCCTAATCACTATGTTGCATACCTGAAACTAATACTATATCGTATGTTAACTGTAATTGAAAAATAAAAAAAAAATTATTTCAAAATCTTTAAGAAAAAGAAAAAAATAAACACATCTCTATAAGACTATAAATAATATCATAAATAAAATGTCTCTTACTAAACAAAAACTAATAAATAAAAATATTTTATTATTTTTGAAAACTTAATTATCCTATACTACTTGTATTTAGCAGGATATTTGATTAGACATTCTTAGAGTCTCTCTCCTTTTTTTAAAAAAAAATCTTTATTGATTAAGGTATTACATATGTGTCCTTATCTGCCCAAGCCCTCCACTCATGCCCTCACCTTCCTGTTGTCTGTGTCCATTGGTTAGACTTATATGGATGCATACAAGTCCTTTGGTTGTTCTCTCCCCCTTATCCCCTTATAAACATTTTGATGACTGCCTGTCTTGACTACATTGCTTCCCTCTAAGGTTTGACGGTCTGATCGATGCTTCTCTGTCTCTGGGTCTGTTTTTGTTCATCAGTTTATGATATACATCACATTCCATAAATGAGTGAGATCATGGGATATTTATCTTCCTCTGAACTGGCTTATTTTACTTAGCATAATGGTCTCCAGTTCCATCCATGCTGTTGCAAATGGTAAGAACTCCTTCTTTTTTTACTGCAGTGTAGTATTCCATTGTATAGATTTACCATGGTTTTCTAATCCACTCATCTGCTGATGGGCACGTAGGCTGTTTCCAAATCTTAGCTATGGTGAATTGTGCCACTATGAACATAGAGGTCCATATATCCTTTCTGATTGGTGTTTCTAGTTTTTTGGGAAATATTACTAGAAGTGGGATCACTGGGTCAAATGGAAGTTCCATTTTTAGTTTTTTGAGGAAACTCCATACTGTTCTCCAGAGTGGCTGCACCAGTCTGCATTCCCACCAGCAGTGCACCAAGGTTCCTTTTTCTCCGCATCCTCTCCAGCACTTGTCCTTTGTTGAATTGTTGATGATAGCCATTCTGACAAGTGTGAGATGGTACCACCGCATTGTCCTTTTGATTTGCATCTCTCAGATAATTATTCACTTTGAGCATGTTTTCATATATGTCTCTTGGCCTTCTGTCTTCTTTCAAAAAGTACCTATTTAGGTCCATTGCCCTTTTTTTTTTTTATTATTGAGTTATCTTCCTTTTGTTGGGTTGTATGAGTTCCCTGTAAATTTTGGAGATTAAATCCTTATCTGAAATATCTCGGCAAATATGTTCTCCCATGCAGTGGGCTTTCCTGTTGTTTGGTTGATGGTTTATTTTGCTGTTCAAAAACATTTTATTTTATGTAGTCCCATTTGTTTAGTTTCTCTTGACTTTCCATTGTCCTATAAACAGTATCAGTGAAGACATTGCTTCAGCATATGTCTGAGATTTTGCTGTTGATGGATTCCTCTAGTATTTTTATGGTTTCCCATCTTATGTTTAAGTCCTTTATACATTTTGAGTTTATTTTTGTGTATGGTATAAGTTGGTGGTCTAGTTTCATTTTTTTTTTTTTCATGTATCTATCCAATTTTCCCAACACTATTTACTGTCCTAACTCCATTGCATGTTCAGGCTCCCTTTGTCGAATATTAACTGAGCATAGTGGTTTAGGTGATTTCTGGATCTTCTGTTCTATTTCATTGATCTATATGTCTGTTCTTGTGCCAGTACTAGGCTGTTTTGAGAACAGTGCCTTTGTAATAAAGCTTGCTATCTGATATTAAGATTTCACCTACTTTGTTCTTTTTACTAGGGATTGCTGCAGCTATTTGGGGTATTTTTTTATTCCAGATGAATTTTTGGAAAGTTCATTCTCGGTTTGTGAAATATGCTGTTGGTATTTTCATGGGGAGTGCAATGAATATATAGATTGCATTGGGTAGTATGGGCATTTTGATGATGTTGATTCTAAAAATCCATGAACACGGTATCTTCTTCCATCTATTTATGTCTTCCTCTATCTTTTTTCAGTGTCATGTAATTTTCCATGTATAGGTCTTTTACCTCCTTAGTTAAGTTTATTCCTAGGTATCTTAATTTTTTTGGTGTGGTGGTAAATGGGATTACTTTTTTAGTCTCTATTTCTGTAATCTCACTATTAGTGTATAAAAATGCCATAGATCCCCTGGCATTTATTTTGTATCCTGCTACATTGACAAATTCATTTATTAAGTCTAATAATTTTTTGATGGGGTTTTTATGACTTTCTATGTACAGTATCATATCATCTGTGAATAAGGACAGTTTTACTTCTTGTTTTCCAATTTGGATGCCTTTTATTTCTTCTTCTTGTCTGATCGCAATGGCTAGTACTTCTAACACTATGTTGAACAGGATTGGTGAAAGTGGGCATCCCTGTCTTGTTCCTCTTCTTAGGGAAAATGGTTTTGGTTTTTGTCCGTTGAGTATGATGTCGGCTATGGGTTTGTCATATATGGCCTTTATTATGTTGAGGTATGACCCTTCTATTCCCATCTTGCTGAGAGTTTTTATCAAGAAAGGGTGTTCGATTTGGCAAATGCTTTCTCCGTGTCAATTGATATGACTATGTGATTTTTATCTCTCATTTTGTTTATGTGATGCATCACATTTATGAATTTGCATATATTGTACCATTCTTGCATTTCCAGGATAAATCCTACCTGGTCATGGTGTGTGATTTTTCTGATGTACTGCTGGATTCGATTTGCTAGAATTTTGTTGAGGATCTTGGCATCTATGTTCATGAGGGATATTGGCCTGTAATTCTCTTTCATTATGTTTTCTTTATCTGGTTTTGGTATTAGGGTGATGCTGGCTTCATAGAAGGTGTTTGGAAGTGTTCCTTCTTCTTGAATTTTTTTGGAATAGTCTGAGGGGGATGGGTTTTAATTCTTCTTTTAATGTTTGGTAAAACTCTCCTGTGAAGCCATTTGACCCTGGGCTTTTGTTTGCTAGAAGCTTTTTGATGACTGCTTCAATTTCTTCCATAGTTATCAGCCTATTGAGATTTGTAGGATCTTTTTGAGTATGTTTTGGAAGGTTGTATTTTTCTAGGAATGTGTCCATTTCCTCCAAGTTGTCTAGTTTGTTAGAATATAGTTGTTCATAGTATTTTTTAATAATCTTTTGTATTTCTGTTGGGTTTGTTGTTATTTCTCCTCTTTCATTACCGATTTTGTTTATTTGGGTCCTCTCTCTTTGCTTCTTTGTGAACCTGGCTATAGGTTCATCAATCTTGTTAAAAGAACCAGCTCTTGGTTTCATTGATCTTTTGTATTTTTTTTTTGTCTCTATGTACTTAAATTTAGCTCTGATCTTTTTTATTTCCTTCCTCCTGCTCACTGTGGGCTTTTCTTGTTGCTCTCTTTCTACTTCTTTAAGTTGTTGTGTTAAACAATTTACTACCATTTTTTCTTGTTTGTTTGTTTGTTTTTGTTTTTGAGGTAGGCCAGTACAGCTATAATTTCCCTCTCAGGACTGCTTTGATTTTGAATTGTTCTGTTTTTATTGTCATTAAGTTCCAGGATGTTTTTAATGTCTTCTTTCATTTCTTTGGTAACCCAATCATTGTTTAGTAGCATGCTATTCAGCTTCCAAGTGTTTTGAGTTTTTTGGATATTTTTTATTTTAGTTTGTTTCTAATATAACAAGCTCCTTATTTCCCCTTCAATTTTGAATGATAGCCATTGTGGTCTGTGAAGATGCTTGATATGGTTTCAATCTTATTGAATTTGGGGAGACTTTGCTTGTGTGGTTTATTTTTGAAAATGTCCCATGTGCACCTGAGAAGAACATATATTCTGTGGCTTTGGTATGAAATATTCTGAAGATGTCAATTAAGTCTATCTGATCTAGTGAGTCATTTGCAGTGGTGTCAGTGGTGTATTCTATGATTGTATTGTTGTAGATCTCTCCCTTGATATTTTCCAGGAGATTTTTATGTATTTGGATGCTCCTGAATTGGATGCATATATATTTATCAAGGTTATATCCTCTTGCTGTATAGATTCCTTTAGTATTATGAAGTGGCCTTCCTGATCTCTTGTTATGGCCTTCACTTTGAGGTCAGTTGTGTCAGATGTAAGTAGTGCTACCCCAGCTTTTTTTTTTCTTTTTCTTTTCCATTTGCCTGGAAAATATTTTTCCATCCCTTCACTTTCAGTCTGTGTGATTCCCTTGTTCTGCAGTGGGTCTCTTGTAGTCAGCATATATACGGGCCATGTTTTTATATCCATGTTTTGGTTGAAGCATTTAATCCGTTTACATTTAAAGTTATTATTGAAAAAAATAAAGTTATTATTGAATGGTACTTGTTTTTAGCCATTTTTATTTTCTGTGCCTGTGTTCCTTCTTACCTTTCTATTCCTTCTTATTTTAGCATTCCCTTTAGCATTTCTTGCCTTGCTGGCTTGATAGTGATAAACTTTCTTCTCTGTGAAGCTCTTTATTTCCCCTTCAATTTTGAATGATAGCTTCGCTGGATAGAGTGTTCTTGGATTCAGTCCCTTGCTTTGCATCACTTTGTAAATTTCCTTCCATTCCTTCTGGCCTGATGTGTTTCTGTTGAGAAATCATTTGATAATCTAATGGGAGATCTCTTGTACATAACTTTCTATCTCTTGCATCCTTTAAGATTCTCTCTTTGTCCTGAACATTTGCCTTCATAATCATAATGTGTCTTGAGGTGGTTCTTTTTGGGTTCATCTTGTTTGGGACTCTCTGTGCTTGTGTGACTTTTTTCTTCCCAACATTAGGGAGGTTTTCTGACATTATTTCTTCAAATAGGTTTTCTAACCCTTTTCCTCTTCCTGTTGTTGTGGCACCCCTATTATTCATATGTTGCTTCGTTTCACATTGTCCCATATCTCCCTTGGGCTCTCAGTTCTATTCATTGCATGCCTCTGTTCTGCTTAGCTGATTTTCTGGCTATTCCTCCTTTTCTTTCTCTTGGGGGTTTCTTTGTTTACCCATTTTTTATCTCACTGACTGTTTTGATGTTTTCATGCAGGGGCTGCTTCTTGAGTGGCAGTGGCTCCTCCTGCTGCAGTTGCTATTCAGTTGGCAGCAGCTCCTCTGGTGGGTGCTGTTTGCAGCTGTGGTGGCTCCTCTGTCTGGTCAGGGGTGGGCTGTGTTGGGCTGCTGCTCCTCAGATGGGGGAAGACTGCCCACATGGTTGTTGTTCCTTGGATGGTGGCTGTGTGCATGCTACTTCTGTTTCTTGGATGGGATGAGCTGCTTGTGAGTCTGTTGCTCCTTGGGCAGGGGCGGGTTGCTTGCAGGGCTTCTGCTCCTCATACAAGGGTAGGCTGCTCACATGGCTGCTGCTCCTCAAATAGAAATGAGCTACACATGCAGCTGCTGCTCCTCTTCAGATGGGAGCAGGCTGCTCCCCAGCTGCTGCTCGTCTGACGAGTGCAGGCTGTGTGTGGCTGTTGCTCTGCGGACTCGTGCAGGCTGCACAGGACTACTGCTACTCAGACATGGGCGGTCTGCTCGTGTGCCTGCTGTTCCTCAAACAGGGGTGGAATGCTCGGGCAGCTGCTGCTCCTCGAATGGGGGGCAGGCTTCTCACGGAGCTGCTGTTCTTTCGACAGGGGGTGGGGAGGCTGCTCACACATCTGCTGCCCTTTCGGATAGGGGTAGGCTGCTCATGCTGCTGCTTCTCCTTGGACAGGGGCATGTTGCTTGCACAACTGTTGCTCCACGAATGGGTGTAAAGTGCAGGCTTCGCAGAGCTGCAGCTCCTCAGTCATGAGCAGACTGCTCATGTGGCTCCTGCTCCTCAGACAGGGATGGGCTGCTCATGTGATTGTTGCTCCTTGGACGAAGGAGTGGGCTCTCACAAAGCAGCTGCTACTTGGACAGGGACAGGCTACGTGAGGTTGTGGCTCTTTGGCCTTCACTGGTCTTCTTGTGGGGCTATTGCTTCTTGGACAGGAGCAGGCTGTTCAAGTGTCTGCTGCTCCCATGGTCACAGTGCCCTGGGCTAAAGCATTGGGCTGGTCAGAGGGGACCACCCTTCAGAACGCACAGGAGCCTGCACCCGGGGTGGCTGGAGACTTGGTGACTGTGGGATCACAGCTGAGGTAGCAGGTCCCTGGCAGGGGTGGCTATAGAATCGCAGGTGTTAATTGGAAGCACGCTGTGTGGAGGTGAGGCTTGGCTCCCAGTTACAGCAGCTGTTCCCTTCAAAAAGGCGAGGCCTCTGAAGAAGACCTGACCTCCCGGTACTGTTTGCAATGGTAGCAGTGGTTGCCTAGTTAGATGAGCTCAGCCTGTCCCTGAAGGTCCTGCGAGATCTAACTTTGCCTCACTCACACACACATACACAGACGCACCCCACATGACCACACACTATTCTTTTGCTCCCTAACTCACTCACACTCTCCCCCTCACTGCTGCCTTTTCCTGCCTATGTAATTAGGTCTGGGATGTTATTGACCCATTCATACATGGAATTCTCTCTCCAGGTGCCTGGTTATATGGCTTGCTCTGTAGCACATTGGCTGGGCAGGATAAAATTCTCCTGGACAAGACATGACACAAAGGGAACAAAACACAAATGTACTCATGACACCGATAACTGCAATGTAGTGACCACCTGAGAAAAGAGAATAAGGGGAAAGAAAATAGAGCACAAATGATATCAAAGAGAGAAAAAGATAAGAGAGAAAAGAAAAAGGAGAATATATGTATATATATATACATACATATATATATATATATATATATATATATAACCACAAAACCAATAGATAAACCAAAAATATACAAACACCCAGAAAAGAGTGTGTGTGTGTGGGGGGGGAGAATCTGTAGAGGCTAAGCTTATACACAGAAAATATGGTTAAGAATTGGATGAATATGAGGAGCACCTCAGTTCAATATAGAGGAAGTAGAAAGGGGATAAGTGGATAAAAAGAAAGAGAATGAGAAGGAAATAATAATAATAATAATAAATTTACAAAAATTTGATTTAAAAAATAGCAAATAAAATAAAATGGTATAAAATAGCAAATTAAATAAAATAAAAAGGTGGGAAAATAATGCAAAAAGAAATAGAAAATAAAGCAACAAACAAAAAAAAAAAGAAAAAGAAAGACAAAAGGAGAAAGAAAAAAAGAGAGAGGTAACAAAATAATAATAAAAAAATAAAAATAAAAATGAAAAAGTGAAGTGTCATTCCTTTGGCTGGCTTAAGATTCCAGTCTTCTGTACTGTAATGTTTCTCAGTTTCCTGTTGCTGGACTGAAGGCCCCTCTTTAGGCCAGTCACTATGGACTTTCAGGAACTATTCAGATTTTTTTAAAAATCCTTTATGCCATTCAGTTTGGAATCTGGGTGTGGCTATATTGGTTGCCTAGAGACTGGAGGGAGGGGCTATCTCTTCAGGAGAAAATGGCTGCCCAGGTTCCAGGCTCAGGTATGACTCAGCACCAGACTCGCTGCCACTTTTGAACCCTCTCTTCTCCCCAGCCTCTCTCCAAATTCCACAAGTCCGCACCTTCTCATGCACTTAGGCACAGGTGAGTGTCTGTATCCCTATGAACTAGGTTCAGTGAAGAAAAGCACAGGCCATAAAGAGGGGAAAGACTGCACCTCTGTGAGCTCAGATCCTGATGGCACTGCGTGTTCTGGTCATCTCTTCAGGCTGCCCCCTCTGGGCTCAGTCTTTTGTGACTGTAGACCCAGAACTAGAATCCCCTACAAAGAGCAGTCCTGCAGACCTCCTTTCAGACACTGTGCTTGTCCCAAGGGATAAGGCTTAATGCCCTGTGGTTTCCCTATGACCCTCTGGGCTCAGAGGTCTGGCAGACCCTCCTGCCCAGATCCTTGATTTTTACCTTTCTCCAGGTGTCCCCTGCCCTTCCCGGCTGCAAATTGTTTGAGTTTCCTTCGCTAATTTGGGGTGGGTGTTATTTGTTTCAGTTGCTAATTCTATCTGCACTAGGACAAGGCTCAGGAAACGTTCATCTATTCTGCTGCCATTTTGTCTCTCTCTCTAAGATTCTCTTGTCTACTTTGTGAAAACTTATTTCTCCTAAGCATCCCTATGGACTCCTAGTAAAGATGAAAAAGTATGAGAGAAATTCTTTGTGCAAGATGAACCGATGTCACTAAAGGAGTTAGTCATTATAAAAACATGTTGCCCCAAGTTATTAACCTCATCAATTCATCAAACATTCTCATTAAATTAAAAGTGGCCTGAATATAATGCTAACAATAAGTCATCACTGAACAACCATTGCAATGTGACAATTCTGGTAATTATTTAGTAAGTGGTAGCCAAGGCCTGAAATCTAGTAGTCTAAATCTAGACCCTATGCTCTTTGCCTCTATGTACTGTAGATTTTTTGAAAGAATATTCATACTGCAGTAGCTTACTTTCCCATTACTATGCATTCAAATATAGAAAGTAGATACAGTGGTACCTCGAGATACGAGTTTAATTTGTTCTGTAACCTTGCTCGTATATCAAGTTGCTCGTATCTCAAAGCAAATTTCCCCATTGAAATCAATTGAAATGCCGTTAATCCGTTCCAGCCCCCAAAATGCCACCCCACTTGTTCTTGTTATGTGTTTTTGAATAAGAAAAATGTATTTATAAATGACAAATATCGTATAAAACGTAATAAAAGAAAATGTAAAGGAATAAACTGGTTTTATAAAGTGTATTTACCTACTCGTTACACTCTTAATGCTACACTTTATCCCTAAACTGAATGTAACTTAACTAATCTTCACTGAACTTAATTGCTACTGGTCTTTGCATTTTTGGCCGATTTCAAAAAAAACAACACGTGTCCAACGAGGTTAGCCTCTTCCTCCCTTTCAGAATGTTTCTGAAATGGGTGAGGCAAGTTTCATTGAACAGCTCCAATGCACGACCAGTAGCAACTTTTTCAGGGTGTTTCTATTCCACGAAGTGTGACATGACACCCTCTCCCACATTCCTAAGATCTCCTTTATCTCACTTGTAGAGATCTCCTCCACCTCTGGCTCCTCCTCGAAAACCAAGTTCTTGGAGAACCTCCGCATGTTGCTGAGACTGCAACTCTTGTAACTCCTCAGTTGTGAGTTCCAGAGAATGCTCCTCGACGAGCTCATTCACATCTCTCTCATCCACCTCCAGGCCCATGGATTTTCCCAGAGACACTATCTCCTCCTCCACTGGCACCTCGAGTTCGAATCCTTCGTAGGTCCTTTGGGCTACGGCCTCAGGCCACAGCTTCTTCCATACAGAGGTCAAAGTCCTCGTTGTAACACCCAGCCAGGCCTGATCAATAATTCTGAGGCATATCACGATGTTAAAGTGGTTCTTCCAGAACTCTCGAAGGGTGAGGTTTGTGTTCTCCGTCACCTCAAAGCAGCGCCGGAACAGGTGCTTGATGTACAGCTTTCTAAAATTAGAAATCACCTCCTGATCCATGGGCTGCAGGATAGGAGTGGGGTTGGGAGGTAGGTAGACAACCTTTGTAAACTTGAACTCTTCGAGGAGTTCATCTTCGAGGTTCGGTGGGTGAGCAGGAGCATTGTTGAGGACAAGGAGGGCTTGCATGGTTAGGCTGTTTTT